>JANHZT010002992.1:139209-150349 GCA_032468215.1 Stegonotus admiraltiensis
GAGGGGTTGAGTCTGAGCCTGTTCCTGTCCATCCATCCCCCCACCACCTCCAGGCACTTAGACACCACAGAAAGAGCATCCCTGGATTGGTCTGGGGTGGAGATGTACAGCTGAGTATCATCAGCATATTGATGGTAACTCACCCCCGAAACTCCGAATGCTCTCACCCAGCAGCTTCATATAGATGTTAAAGAGCAAGGGGGAGAGAACTGAGCCCTGAGGAATCCCACAAGTGAGGGGCCTTGAGGAGGATCTCTGCCCCTGCCCAGACAAACTGCATATGGTCTGAGAGGTAGGAGGAGAACCATTGTAAAACAGTGCCTTCCACTCCCAACCCCCTGAGTTGACGCAGTAGAATACCATGGTCGATGGTATCAAAAGCCGCTGAGAGGTCAAGTAGGACCAGACCAGAGGAATAGCCTCTATCCCGGCCCACCAGAGATCATTCACCAGGGTAACCAATCCTGTTTCCGTGCTGTGTCCATGCCTGAAGCCCGATTGGTAGGGGTCAAGATAGTCTGCTTCCTCCAGAAATTGTGGAAGTTGACATGCCACAATGGACTCGACAACCTTTGCTATAAGGCAAAGGTTGGAGACAGGACGAAAGTTGTTTAAGGCAGCCAGATCCAGGCCAGGCTTCTTGAGGAGGGGTCGAACCATTGCCTCCTTAAGGATGGCGGGGAAGACTCCATCCCTCAGCAAAGCATTAACAATCTCCTGGATCCAGTCTCCAGTCACCTCTCTGGTTGCTGCAACAAGCCAGGAGCAACACGGGTCCAACAAACACGTTGTGGCACTCAATCTACCCACAATCCTGTCCACTTCCTCCAAGGATATAAGACTTGCTCCCAACTCCTCATCAGACTCTGTCCAGCTGGAGTCTAAACCCATCTGGATCTGAGCGATTTTGTCTTGCAGGAATTGAACAAAATCCTCAGCAGTACCCTGCAAGGGATCCTCCCTCGCTCCCTGATTAAGGAGGGAGTGGGTCACTTGAAACAGGGCCGCTGGGCAATTCTCTGCCGATGCAATGAGAGCAGCAAAATAATTATGTTTTGCTGCTTCCATCGCCACAAGATAAGACCTAATATAAGTTCTTAACTGTGTTTGATCAGATTCAGAATGGGAAGATCCCCAAAAGTTCTCTAGGTGTCTCTTCCGACACTTCATCTCCCTAAACTCCTTGGAAAACCATGGAGCTGTTCGGGATCCCTGTTGGAAAAGAGGCTGCAATGGTGCGATTTGATCCAGTGCCCCGGTAACAGCCCATTCCCAGGCCTCCACCAGGGCCTCTGGAGAATCGTGGGATAAGGATGTGGGAAATGTCCCAAGCTCCATCAGGAACCTATCAGGTGCCTGGGGCGGAACCAACGCATTGATTCCGCCTCCCAGTGGTGAGTGTTGGTGGATGGAAAGTCCAGAATAAGGAGGGAATGGTCGGTCCATGACAGGGGTTGGATTGATAATATCCCCCTACCCCGAGCATTAATCCACTGCCCAGAGATAAAAATCAGGTCAAGTCCCCCATTGTGAGTTGGACCCTGTACAACTTGAGTCAGGTCCATGGTCATCATGGAGGCCATGAACTCCCGAACCAACTCAGATGTCTTGCCGGCTGATGGGAGATTAAAATCTCCCACAACTATCAGGTTGGGGAGCTCAACCATCAGTTCGGCAATGACTTCGAGCAGTGCGGGCAGGGCTGAAGATACGCAGCTGGGAGACAGGTACGTAATCAACAGCCCCAACTGTACTCCAGGGTTCCATTTCAACAATAGGGATTCACACCCGCCAATCTGAGGGACAGTGACCTCCCTAGGACTGAGACTTTCCCTAATAACAACTGCCACTCCCCCACCCCTTCCGTGGAGTCGCGGCTGGTATAGCACATGGAAATCCGGCGGATATAAATTGGAGAGGGGAACCCCTCCCTCCGGACCCAACCAGGTCTCCATAATGCAAGCCAGGTCCGTGCCCCCCTCATCAATAATATCTCGCATGAAGGGGGCCTTATTCACAACGGACCTGGCATTAACATACACCAGCCAGAGTCCCAGATTCCGGGACTAGAAGATCTTGGTGGCTGAACCAAATGGGCTAGTTTATGTCTGTGGTAGCTCTTAAACTGGTCTATTATTTTAGACTTAGGGTCTGTTATGGTGATGACATCCTGTTTTGGTAAGTGAAAGCGTTAATTTCATTTTTCCTTCTGATCTAATGCCTAATGTATTGATAAAGTTGCAACAAGACATAACGAAGCAATGTAAAAGCCAATTTCCAAAAGGAAGGAGAATTTTATTACTACAAGCAGTCATTTAAGGGCAAACATTTCTTTAGAACTGTCAGCCAGTGACTAATTGTCAGTTTCTGTTAGGCAAAATACAGTAATCTTTTGTGAGTACCAATGTGCAAAAGCATCAGTCTTGGGTATGACTTAACTCCTACACATGAAGAATGTATGTATTAGGATTACAGTATAAGTAAGACTGGAATAAGATGCTGCAGAATGTCCTCCCTTTCCAAGAAGAATGCTTTGGAATAATGTTTACTAATTAATGATTTATGCTCACAGATTAGTCAGAGGTTGTTACATGGACACTAGGTGGTGTGCTGAGGAAGTGCACAATCAGGACAGCAAAATAGAGGAACAAGGAGTACTCCTGTCATTTAAAGGGGTAGGTCTTCCGAGCCATTTCCAGCTACTTAATTATATCTGAAGCCATTAGGCACTTTGGGAAAATATTTTTCTATATATTTCTAAATCTTTTTTTCCACACTGAGCCTGCTGTAGCATGTTCTTTATTTCTTAGTGACACTTTTAAAGTTTGGTAACTATCAGACCGGCATTTGCTATTAAAACTAGACATCTTGGGATATAAGATTTATTTCATTCCTGCATGGCTATGAAGCTTAAGCAGTCTGTCTCATATAAACCTGTGCCAATATTTGCCTTTCAAGTCTTGATTTTTTTCCCCCTTGAAAAAGCAGCCTCGAATTTCCTCTTCATTCTCAAGGTGCTTTAGAAGTCCTTTTGGAGGTGTTTTTGAACTTATTTATTCTTAACATAGCAAGATGATGTCGGTACACATTTCTCTGTCACTCTCTCAATTATCTGGTTGCTACAATTTCCTTATCTGAAAAAGTTCACCTGGGAGGAGTTTCCTTGTGGTATCAATCTTCCTTATTTAACAGAAATATAAGAAAAATTGAGGCTCTAGATTTGATAGAGAGATAACGCTCACATTTACCTTCTCTCCTCACTTAGTTTCAATCCATTGTTTCTTATCTTGCCTTTTGGTGCTTTGGAAAATAGTTTGTCCCTTTCATCTTTGCAGGAGCCCTTCAAATATTGCAACACTGTTTTCATGTCACCCTTAGTCCTTCTTTTCATTAGTTTAGGCATACCCAATTAATCCAACTGTTCTTCATATGTTTTAGCCTGCAGGTCCCTAATCATCCTTTTTGCTCTTCTCTGCAGTTTTTCCAGAATTTCAACATTTCAACATCTTTTTTATATTGTGGTGACCAGAACTGGATCAGTGGTGGGTTTCAAAAATTTGTACTACCAGTTGTCTGGGTGTGGCTTGGTGGGCGTGGCTTGGCTTGGTGCATGGCTTGGTGGGCGTGGCGGGGAAGGATACTGTAAAATCTCCATTCCCTCCTGAATCCAGGGGAAGGTTACTGCAAAATTTCCATTTCCTCCCTATCAGCTGGGACTTGGGAGGCAGAGAATTGATGGGGGCAGGGCCAGTCAGAATTTTTACTACCGGTTCCCCGAACTACTCAAAATTTCTGCTACCAGTTCTTCAGAACTGTTCAGAACCTGCTGAAACCCACCTCTGAACTGAATGCAGTATTTCAAGTGTGTGATTTAAGGATCCCTGGCGATTTTAATCAATTCAACCAAATTATTTTAACCAATAATTTCACTGAAATTATTTTGTTATTCCAAAAATATCTAAAATTAAGCTATGTCCACCAAACTTAAATGAGAATGGTTGAAAAAATGTAGGATAACCCTATCTCAAACTTTTACTATTCAGAAACACAGCTAGGTTTGCAAACAGAAGTACAGAACATTTACAAACTGAACATAGAATTGTCAAATTGACTTGGGCTGAAATTAATTAATAGAAAAACATACTAGACAAGACTTTCCATCTAATGGAGTAACTGTACTTGATTATTATCCTACAGTTTTAATACTGTAGAATAGAATTAGAAATAGAAATAGAACAATAAACTGAGAATCATGGACCAGCAACTGGGATTAAAATAAAGTATGCAGAGATCATATTTCAAAAATAAAGCAAAGCCTGTTGTCAGGATGTCACAACCACAGCTATGTCTGAGTTGCCTGAACTTTAAGCTGAGAAGAGCCACTCACAGGGAATACTACTGGATAGAGCACTGATGAAAGACATCAATTGAAATGCAAGAGACTGAATTTGAGAGTGCTATCAGCAAAGCACCCCATAGGACCCTTCCTTGTACTGACAAAGGGTATCAGTTTTGTACCCAAACATGGCTGCTCCAGCATTATTAAGCAGATTCAGGATGTGAGAGCTAGAGACTCTAAATCTGACCTTTCTCTTCCTTTCTTCACAAGAACAATGTTCTTGTTGTTATTCTCAGGACTTTTACATTCTGAAAAAGATCTTCCAATCCAAAACTGCTATACTGACAATGGGAAGTAATTTTTGGAGAGAAAAAAGTGGTTAGAAAAGTTTTACATCCAAGAAAGCGCAAGATCTTTTTTTCACATGTCTAAAATACCTTGTTTAATCAAGATCTTGTTAGCACATGTGTATCCTAGATTTATTTCCATCTTTTTCTGTTTCCAGTGTAAAGTGTGCTCTGTGTTTGTGAGGCAGTTGGACAGACCCTCATTAGTGCATCAGATTGAGGATTAGGAATATAAAGAACAGTGTTCTTAAAATGGCTGGTTAGTTTCTAGTTTAAAGTGAGGTTGTGGAGAGATCAATTACTCTCAGAGCTGTGGCCCTGAGGCTTGAGTAAAAGATTGACAGTGAGTAACTCCTGAGGAACTTCTTGTGCATTGGTGACACACTTAGTGGTCTTTAGAGATGAAGTTTATACGGTTTCCTCATCTGTATAATGGGGATAGTAATATACACCTCCTAGGGATGCAGTGAGGATTAATTAGTCACGTTTGTAAAATGCTTTCAAGATGAAAAGCATTGTACAGGTGTTAAGTGATAATTAGTATCACACTTTACAGTCAATAAAAGACTTCACTATGTTTGGAACACTATCTCAGGCAACCAGGAGGATAATATTTGAAGCAATTTGTCATTTCTCAAGAGTGCCCAGAAAGCAATTGAGACTCTTCTGCCCATATTTTAAAAAATATGACAGAGAAATATTCCCAGAAATTCTCTTCCCAAAAAGGAAGGAAGGAAGGAAAGAAGGAAGGAAGGAAGGAAGGAAGGAAGAAAGGAAGGAAGGAAGGAAGGAAGGACTGTTAGTATGGGTTACTTTGCATACACATATTGCTTCTGACCTGCTTCTCCTTGCTTTAATGGAGTCAGTAAGGATTACATCAATTAAATTCAGCAAGGCGAATCTGTGACTGTGATATCTGTGTTCAAACTGAGCCAGGGAACACAATAGATAGGATAAAGACATTGAACAGCTGCCCTCAGTATTATGGCTTTTAGAGAGCAGACAAATGTACCCATATATCACTTGCGCTTTATCATCTTTCTCCTCAGAATATAAATGCCCAAACCCATTCCTCTAACCCCTTCTTTCTGGCATTTTTGTTGTTCTGATAGCAAATTTATAATGCTTGCTGCCCTTTTCAGTAATTCCGCACATGCTTCCAAATAGCCTAAACTTGCTTTCATTTAGCAGCGAGTACTATAGAGTAGCCAAGCATGGTGTTTTCTTCAGACCAGAAATGTCTACAAGGCAAAATTTGCATTTAGCTTTTTGAGGCTTATTTTGATTTATCCTCAAAGTCCTCAATACACAGAGACAAACCCTGCTTTTGGGGGAAGGATATATGGGCATCTTAATGTTCCAAATAGATTCTGTCATGCAACAGGCAGAGATTTCTGACTTTCAGTGCTGAATAATCAATCATTCCACACAAGTTGTAGTCAGGTAACTGAAGTCTGAAAGTTAATGGAAGTCATTCTGAAATGTCTACATATAACCTCAGATGGACAATGTTTGTTCATGAACCGCATCCAGTTTAAGGTATCTGTCTCATTTCTAAGACAGAAGTAGAATCCTATATTTCAGTTTCATCCAGACTCTTTTTAAAAATTAACGCCATGGGAGTTTTGATATAAAATGAAAGCATTTTAGCTGACAATTTTTATTCTTCTTGATCTTTGGTTACAGAGTTAGCTTGCAGTTTAATGGGTACTACATTTCTCTTTTCAATGTACTAGTTGTGTATGTGCATGTATGTCCAGGTTGATTGAATTTATGTAAGGAGGAAATATATAAAAATATAACAAATAGTAAAAAAAAGACACAGTGAAAATTAAACTAAATGTGCCATTTCTAACAATTATTATATTCTCACCCAACATATTTAATTATGTGAAACAGTTGGTGATAGTTTTATAGAAATAGGGGTTAACTAGTTAGACAAAAAAACAGATGCATATATTTACAAAAATCATAACATGGTTGTATATTGCAAATATTCAGTTATTTGCACCTTGGCAATCAATTCATGGCTGGCTTATATGGACAATGATGGTAAACCAATTTTTTAAATTGCATTACTCAAAGGAAAATGTCTGCCTGCTACTTGTCTGCCACACTTATTGAAAGATTTGAATTTGGACTTGGTCTTCAAAAAACTAAAATACTTTGCCAACAGCTTTCAAGAAAGTGATTGCCAATTGCTCTCTTACCACTGTATTTCCCTGTAAGGATTTTTTTGACCCACCTTCAACATGACTGATGTGAAAGTCCAGTTATTATAATTGTAAGTTAAAGGTTGCTGGTTGAAAACCAACAGAAATGGAGTTTATTAATAGGGTTTGCTACATTAGTCAGCCAGATGTTTAAACTGGATTTAGTACTTTTATCTACCAATTGAGTTCTTTCCAAGGACCTTAGGCAGATGTTGTCTGATTGGCTTAAAGGTATCATGTCAGGATTTAAGCCATTCCAAGTAAAATTGCCTTTTGCAATTGACTGATGGTAATTTTGTCAATGCTGGTGTTATTCAGTCCCAGATGTTTTTGTATTGTACCCAAGGTACCTATTACTACTGGTACTATTTTTGCTAACTTTTGCTAGGTGGTCCACTGTTTCTTCAGCTTCTTTGCAGAAGTGACATTTGCTGTGTCCTCAATTCTGGCTTTGTATACATATGTTCTTCAGACTTGGTTTTATGCAGCCAGAATTAGCTGTTACTTCTCTTTCTTCAATTTTCATTATTACTGAATTTTCTACTTCTCCCTGTGTTTCAATTCCTCCTCCATAAGTATAATTATATTGTGTCACCATTTTTTCCCAGTACCTGAGAGAAAAAATGTTTCATAGTATAACTTACACTTTACTGTTAGTGGCTAAGATGGGAAATTATAGTTTTTCTTTGCGAATGTTAAGGCCCTCCACCTCTACTCATTTCCAAAGAAGCAGCAAGTCACCATAGGAATGAAGCAGGATAAGAATAGGTCTTTAATATAAACTTTAGAACAAAGTATAATCATCTTTATGTTTCTGAAATATAGTAATGCTGTAAGTTAATTTACATATTTTGTTTTAATTGTCTCAGGAGATTGTTCCATAAAAAAGAAATCAAGATCCATGCTAAATTTGGAAACTGTAGCCCATTTGTAGTATATAATAAACTACATTGCCACCGCCTCTGGCTTTCTGTATAATAGTAAAAAGCACAATTAAATACTGAATCTTTTGGTATTTAATTATGTTTTATATTGCTGATAGTTTGTACTAACTGCCCAGAGAGATTTTGAGAGAAGCCTTCCATGAAGTAATTTCCATGATCACATTTGCATGGTGCACAGGTAGCTTGGATGGCTCTGAATTTAGCTAGGCATACAAAAACCTGCAAATGCATTATTGCCTTACCATATGTCTAATTTGAAACTCACTTCATATTTGTTGTAGTTTTGGCAGCATGGTAATGGTCGAGTAAAAAACTATGGGTAGAAGAGCAAGCTGGTGAATGTGAAACTATCATTTGGTCAATTCACTGTGTGCCAAAGCTGCCCAGTTCAGTGTAAATATATGCATATTATACCTATTTGGTTAAACGAACCAGACCTGACATCATATAGTCCTGACACATACTGAAACATAGTACAAAGGTGGAGGTTGAAGGGGAAAGTCACTTTCCAATAAGTTATTGATCAGACAACTGTAATATCCCAGATGGCAAATGAAAAGAGATTATAGCAATATTGCCAATAAATAATGTATTCCATCCTTAATGTTCCTTCCTTTGCAGCACATTACTCACTCCAGACTTGATGCTATGCCAGGCATACTGAATTATCACCACAAGTAGCTGTAATAAATGAAAGTTTCCTTTTATCAGCAAGTCAACATAAAAAAAGGAAACAGAGCAATTTAAACCATGTTTAACACCTTTACAGCAATTTTGCAGCTGAAATAAAGATGAATGTTGTTTTAGGTAGTTCAATCAGCGCTTATCTTGATGAAGGAAAACAAGCAATGGACCAAATACTGGCGTCAATTAGAATAGAATATATTTTGTAAAAGAGAAAGAACTTGAAACCAGTTATTTATTCACTTTATATTATTTTAGAGAGGGACATTAATCATTAAATACCCAGAGTCACTGAGAGTTGATTGGCATATTAATACTAATAAAGAGTTATAATCCCACAATATCTAATGTACCACTAGGAAATTATTGGCATTGCCAAAATCACCCTCAGTCAATTGCAAAAGGCAGTTTTACTTGGAATAACTTCCATCCTGTGCCAATACCTTTAACACTATCAAACAATAACATTTTCCTATCCCAGGTCCTTGGGAAGGACTCAGTTGGTAGATAAAATGCCAAATCCAGTCTGAGCATCTAGCTAACTGGGCCATGAACCATAATAATAATAGCCCACTATTATTATTATTTGGTCACCTCTTGGTTGGATTACTGCATTTCGCTTTACTTGGAGCTGCCAGTCACAAGTTACAATTGATCCAATTTTGCAGCAGCAAGTGTAGTTCTGAATGTTTCATACTTTTCCTATGTTCAGATACATGAGCACTGGCTTCCAGATGCTTTTAAAGGTGCTAGTTATTACCTCCTAAATGTCCTGGAGTGAGGTTGTTTCTGGACCACTCCTCCCTTAGAATATGTGCCCATTCAACTGAGTCAGATACAGTGGATGCAAGTCCTTTCCCTAAATGTCATCTGATGGGATCTTGATAATGAATCTTGTTATGGCTATCCCAACCCTCTGGAAGGCTCCATCTCTGAGATTTGGAGGGCCCTCAATCCTCTTCATCCAGGCCATGGGCTAGGTTAGAGGCAAGCCCTATAAGTGAAAGAACACTTATTATCTTTCTGAATGCAACATATATTGGGTTCCTTAGTGATTTCCATCCCTTCACCTTTTATGTATCATGTTCTCACTGGACTAATGTTCAGAAAAAGAAGGTTCTACTGTATTTTGTACTTTGTTCAACTACCTATTTATTTGGAAAAAAATACATACATATACACACAAATGTGTTGTCTTATTTAACAACCGATGAACCCTTATTCTACAAGTCTGCATCATAATAATTCTCAACCAGGTTCTGTGGGCAAAATAGGACATAAACCTATTTTTTTTTAAAAAAAACCAAAAAACTAGTACCTGAATTAGTTATAAGCATCAGCAATTCTAGGCCATGTGATATATACATTTTAAAATCCGAAAGTGAAGAAGAAAAATTATTAATAACAATAGCAGCTTTGACAGCTCAGATCAGGAGAAACAAACCTCCAATATAAAATGTTAATTGAACCGCCAAGCAGGTCACAAATCACCTTGCCCCAGGGTCTATTAAAAGAGTCGGGTCTTCAGGTCATCAGGGTTAGGACTGAATAATAGATTATGAAGAATGATTGCCATTTTCTTAGAACTAGTTAGCTTTCACCAAGAGAAGATCAGTACAATCTAAACAAGTGAGAATAATATGTAGAATAGGTCTGTCCATCTACTAGGAGGGGTGTGCTGCTTGTTGTTTCAGTCAACATAGAATGGGAAACCCTTGTTCCTGTGCTGATTTGGACGGCAGCAGAAAAAACTGAGAGTGATAATAGGAAAATTATTTTTCTTCCCTATAGCCTTGAATCCAACTCTACAAAATAGGAGCTGGCTGCAGGGATTGAATTTGGGCATTCTGGTGATTTAGACAAATACTTTTGAAGAGTGGAAATAAAAAGTGAGTACTTTTCTTTGTTTTATTTATAGAAATGGAAATTGTTAATCTCATAATAGATAAATTCCATGCCTCAGAATATTTGATATAGGTTTTAGGAGTTTCATTTTTTGCAAACTCTTCATTTTTGTCTTCTGTTCTTTACAAAATACCTGAAATATACAGGCATTTGACCTCTCTTTTGTATTATATTATATTCCCTGGATGTTGAACTGTTAGAAGAATTGGATATGATGAGTTTAAGGCAAGAAAAGAACTAGGGGTGACATGATAGCAATGTTCCAATATTTGAGGGGCTGCTACAAAGAAGAGTGGGTCTATTTTCCAAAGTACCAGAAGGCAAGACAAGAAACAATGGATGGAGACTAATCAAGAAGAGAACCAACCCAGAACTAAGGAGAAATTTCCTAACAGTGAGAACAATTAACTGGTGGAAAGGTTGCCTTCAGAAATTGTGGGTGTTCCATCACTGGAGGCTTTTAAGAAGAGTCTAGACAGCCACTTGTCTGGAATGGGACACATTGATATAGGGCAGTGATGGCTAACCTTTTTGCCATCGCATGCCAAAAGCGGGGGGAACACAGTGGGGTTGCACGCACGTGTGCCCACATCCATAATTCTATGCGCCCTGCCCCCCTGTGCTCCCCCTGCTTTTGGCACGTGATGGCACATTGGGCCCAGTAGGCCCATTTTTTGCTCTCCCCAGGCTCCAGAGCCTTTCTAGGAG
>JANHZT010002993.1:6153-28918 GCA_032468215.1 Stegonotus admiraltiensis
TTGAAATCCCCCATCACTATAAGCCTGGGGGTATCAACCGCCACTCCAGCTATTACATCAAGGAGCTCGGGCAGGGCTATATACAGGTATGGCAGTATGCTATATTTTTTTTTATCAGAGAACTAAACTGACAGGAGTTGAAAAGCGCTAAGATAAGCCCAAAGCCCAAACTCATCTGTGAATTAAGCCAAGAGCCATTTAGAAATAAGTTTCTCATTTCTGGTTTACTGTGTTTATCTCCATAGGGAGATGCAAATGATGCAAATTACATCACATATATGTTTATGTCATGAAGCACATAACATCACAGGGCTTTCAATTTAGTGTAATTTTTTTTATTTCATCTTTTTAGGATTATAGTAGACATAAAAGCAACAACAAGACAATTTTAATAAATCTAAAGATACAACACATTCCTGATCCATAAAACGTATCTTTGAACACTCTTTTCATCTTATCGTTAATACAGTATGTCTTCAGCCTTTGTACGCCAACTAAGTTATCTGGTTCTTTTATTATGTTTCTCAAATTATATTGAAGTGCCCAGTTAAATTCTAAACTGATAGGATAATATTGTTTTTATATGTGTGCGTGCATCTTTGTATATGTACGTGTCAGAAACAGCTATAATTAAGCTTTCTGCCATATAGCAAAGCAGAGTGGAGCCAAAACAGCAGGAGCAAAGAAAGATCTTAAAAGGACGTATTAATGTTAATGTCACTACAGAGTCTTGTTTAATGTTATCTAGGAGGCCAAAATTTTATACTACTTTAACCTAATGTATGTGGGCGCTAAAATTTCTACCCAGAATTATACCATCACAGATAACAAACTGATTCCAAACTGTTCTTAGGCAAGTGCAAACTGAATCTTTAACTCTTTTAACTTCCAATCACTTAGAATGATTACTGGTATATTGTGACATTTATAGAAAATGTATTTTCAACATTGGTTTCTGCAGTTGTTGAGATTAAGAAATCAGTTAGTATCTTATACTGGCATGTGATAGTTCACCATGACTATCCATACTGTCGTATCACAATAACTTTATTATGTAACATAGTGCAGTTAAAATAGTTGATTAAGTTGGTACCTCTGGTGCAATTTTTGCAGTTTGCATTGTGCTTTTATGACTGAGTTTAATTCATCTTGCTTCTATCTGGCCTCTTAACTTCATTTAATTTTTCAGACTTTGATAAACATTCGTTCATGCCTGGAAGCTTTGCATCTAACTATTGTTTCTTAGAATATCTAGACCGCAGGAAATTATGAAGCCTAGATATCCCGCTTGTTGCTGGAAAGTTGGAGTGGTCTTTTTCCAAAGGGTAAAGAGTTGGAACAGTACATTCTACCTATTCAAATTTAGAAAGAAAATTAAATGATTGAAGGAGGTCTCACCCCTGCCTATTTTACATATAGTCAATTCAATTCAGTTCTTCAAGTATTAGTGGAGAAGGTTCTATGTTGCAGATCAGTAGGTTGTTCATTTGTATCTTATTATGGTTTATTCCAGGCAGTTCAGTTGATCGACTTATGATAGAGAAATCACTGGTTTAAATAAACTCAAAATCAAGTTAAAGTCATAGCCTAGACAAACTCAGCATTTTGGACAGATAACCAAAAACTGAGGAGCTATGAAACTTTTTCCAAGAATTCCATCTTACTTTTCTCGAATAATAATACTTCTTGATTTTCATGCTCTTTTTAAAATGTACTCATTTTGACTGCCATTTCAAAGCCGTCGTAATTTGGCACAAGTCAGTGATGAGTTCTCTGCAGAATGAAACTCATGACAGTTGTGCTGGCTTTGAAAAAAGTTGTCTAAGAGACATTATAATAGAAATATCCACCTATCCTAATTAACTTCAGACTTTCTCATTGTACTGGACTAGCTCCTCAGACAGGCCTATGTGTTAATTCTCAGCCTTGGGTTTCAGCCACATTATTTTTGACAAAATTGCTAAATAAGTGGTTGTATTACAAAGATTGTAGTATTAGCAGTTCTCTGTACTGATCTTAGAACATACTGTACTGCCTTTATAATTGGATGAGAATAACAAGTCATATTAAAGTGCCTCCTTGTTCTTATTGTGTAATCAGAATAATGGCTCATGGTCCAATTGTAACATAAAAAATGCTTACATTTTGTTAACATCTGCAGACTTTCTATGCAAATTGTGATGTTAGCTTAGAATTAATTATATGAAGCTAATTCCTCACCCTACAACATAATTTCACAGGACACATCTAACTTGGGTAATTGTTGCTTTGGGTAATAAATTGTTTTTTTCAAGTACAATGATATGTTCATTACTGCTAATTATACTAGTGTAATTTTAGGTTTAGTGCAAAGATATACACACTTAACTAGCTTGTGCTGGAAATGGGTTTTGATTTTTGTAGGATCCAGATAAATCTAATTATTTTTCAGCCGCCAAAACATTTCCATTTTCTAGGCATATATTTAATAGATTCCTGTTTGATCTGAATACTAGCCTATAATTCAAGGGTTCTTGACATTTTTGGACTGGTAAAAGCATGTTATCACCACTTGAACAAAATTTGTGCCGGGGTGGTGCTAATAGCCAACTGCCAAACTTAACAACTATTATCATTATTATTTTGTACAAGTCAAAGACTGTACATAATGTTCCCTCTACCTATTTTTTCCCCCACTGGCTCAAAGTACCGTAATTCAGCTGAGTGCCTAAGGGAGGTCTATAACTCACAGTCTACTGGTTTCTAGTCCCGCACCTTAACTCCTACACCAAACTTTTTTTCCCGTATCTCTCCCCCCTCCCCCCCTTTTTAAATGCAGTAACCCATCCTTTTACAGGGCTTATGTGGGGCTCATAGGTTCTTTTGTTGACCTTGGTGAGCAGCGGTGAATTATTAGCTTTTAAAAACAGCATAAGTAGAGAGTACCCTACTGGACTGAATCTCTGGTTCATTTAGGCCAGTAACCTGTTCTCACATGGCCAGCCAACTACCCAAGGAAGTCCATTGGTATCCCAACAGATGGCCTTCAGAGGCAGACACATTGCCAGCAAAGCTAATAGCCTTAATCACCAAACTAATAGCCATTGATCCCCCAAATATTTACAAATTTACTGAAACACAGTTCTGCTTTAGATTATAGTTCAAGGTGCTGGCTGTTACTTTAAAGCTCTACCTGGTTGGATCTTGAGTATCTTCAGGACTTCCAGTGACTTCTATCACCCATGAAAATCCCCAAAATAGATTCCTTCCTAGGTTCCCACCCTTATGTAATGTCATCCATCAGAATCTTGGGAGTAAACAATCTTTATCAGTGTTCTCTGGAATAGTATCTTCCTAGAGATCAGATCAGACTTCCCCCAACATTTTTCGATTTCCATAAAGCCAATAATACTTGGTTGTTTCGGTAAGACTTTGGGATCCAACAATGGGATGCATCCCTCATGCTGGGGAATTACTCTTTTGTTAAGTGGTTTTTCCAGATCTATGATTTCTTTTCCTTCTTCGTTTTATCCATTTATTTTTATTTATTTATTTATTTATTTATTTTATTTTTGCTTTATTCTTATTATGGTTATTGCGGGGGTTTTTTTATTATTATTTTATAGTTCTACAAATTTTAAGCCACTCAGAGATAGTGGTTGATTGGCAGCATACAAACCCAGTAAATAAATAAATAAGATTAATACAACTTTTGCTAGTACAGATGCTTGTATTGATTCTTTGGCAAAATAACTACATAGATTAAACTCTCTTTTCTTGAGTAATGCAACATAGCTGAACTAATCATCAAGGAGGCTAACATAGAAGGCTACAAAATAGAACATTATTATATAGAAAACTAGGAGTATGCAAACATTTCAGGTCTGAACCACTTAGAAGTGGAAGCATCCCAGCAACACCTCTCGTGTGTGAAATACATGATGTTCAGCCTCAAAATAAGTTTATTTCAAATTTAAAACACTATGCTTTGAGTTCCAATGCTTCCAACAGCACTAGAACAGCTGTTTTTGCACTTAAGATATGAAGTACATAGGCTTCATTATAGTCTGGTTACTTGACATGATATGTTTCTCTGCTTCCCATGACATCTGCCTGGCTGATTTCATGTGTAAGATTGGTACGCTCCAAGTTCCTTCAATTAAACAATGCCATCTGTTGAGATATAGAAGTGGGCTTTTTTTGGTAGCAGAGGTAATAATGGTGGTGATGAACTTAGCTGAGTTTTGCTATTCTTCTTAAGTTCCAGACAGATTTCTTGTCTCTTCTGCTGCTTTGGCCATGAGGTGTCAAGAAGAAATCATTTCGAAAAGGATGTTTCACAAAACCAAGAGCATGAACCCAGCCCCATTCACAGTTCTTTAAAGCAGCCATCTCATTTTCTTGAATTGCACAGATCCCTTCTGCCATGTAATCTTGGGCAAAATTGCAACCTCTTTAAAGAGTGGCATAGAGGTGGTATGTTCACAGATCCATTTGTTCTGAAGAGGACTTTTGGAATAAAATGCAAATATTTCTACCAGCCTAATTTCAAATATTGAATCATATCTTCAGTGTGGTCCCCCCATGTAGGGTGATCGAAGCTACTTCTTGACAGTCCACTTCTTAAAATGCCCTATTTGATATCTTGATTCTGCAAATGCCAATTTGAATCTGGCCCAAAGACAAGTTACCATGGTTGAGAAGAACTAAATGGATTAATATAAAAAGAGTTTTCTTCTATCCTGAGATAGCTTCAATGTTAAACAGACACAGAAAGACAAAGAGACGGACGGACGGACGGACGGACGGACGGACAGACAGACAGAGAGAGAGAGAGACCCATTTATTGACAAGAAGCAAAGTAATTGGAGCTTCTGTAGGGAAGTAAATATTGCATATTTTTCCTCACAAGCATGATTGCCATAAATTACATGTATCACTGATCTCAAAAGGTGGTGTTGGCCTAAGGAGGCTTAGTCATCTTCCACTGGAGATGGGAGCAAAGAAAGGGAAAAAAAGGAGACACAGAAGAGGAAGTGAAAAATTTAGCATCCTAATCACTGTCATCCAAACTGTCTTGGGGAATTTTCAATTTCAAAGCACCACAAAATTCTGGTGTTCATCCCAAGGGAAATCTGAGTTTTGCTCTGCATATCGGTAAAACTGAATTGCTTAACATTTTAATTGTACCTTTTAAAAAATATTCTAAGATTGTATTATTGACAAGAAGCAATGACAAATTATTATATTGCTCTTGGTAGCACAGTTATGCAGGAATTCAGACAGTTCCACTTTTGCAAGCAGAGGATCTTGGCGTGATGTTAAATCTCTCTTTTCTAGCTAAATCATGCTGTATTTCTTCACTTTCTTTGTCATCTAATAATTGTGTGAATCTTTATGTCAAGCAACATGGACAACTCTACTGCTGGATCAATTTCCTAACTAGTTAAGCTAGTTCCAAGGGCATGTGTAATAGTTACCTTTTAGCATTCATCTCATTACTGCATAGATGACTTCTCCTGGACATGGGTGTATGTATTTGCCTGAAGAAACCAGGACCCCTTTGTTTTGTATCTTCTATGAAAATGCATACCCTTAATTATTGCTCCTATGGCAATATATACCACATTTTGTCCTTCATTTACAAATGCTGCCTTAGTAAAAAAAAAAAAAAGGCTAGTTAATTGTTTATGGGGGACGGGGAACCTCTTCTGATGTGTTGAGCTAATACTGTATAGAGGTCTGCCATCTTTTTCAAATAGGAACTTGGCTTTTGAATAATGGGATAGCAAAATTCAGCAGAAAGCTAGTAGAGAAAGTGACATGGATAGATGGCTGTTTGTTTGTTTTTTAGCTTTTTCTGCTGCGACACCTAGTTTAATTTGGTTTTGCTTTTAATAATTCTACCCCTCTTTATAGGACATAATAAAAAAGTTCATAATCTAAGTCTCTGTGGAGCTTCCTTTCTTGCATATGGCTTCCTCCCTCCTGGATGGTTATTGAAATGTAATAATGCTTTCTGTTACTGAAGACTTTTAGCAAGCAGGATTAGTTTTATTTTAATATGTTTTTCCTTTTACTGGGTTTCGACTGTGACTTTTATTTGCCTTATCAGACTAATTGGTTTTCTGATGCTTTTTTTTTTTTGGAAGCTACTTTGGGTGCTTTTAAAGCAAAGAAATTAAATCTTTCCTCTTTAAAATAAAGCAAAAATAAATAGAGCTGAGCAGTGCTTCAGTTTCAGTCTCCAAAATATGCTTTTGGAGCATACTGGAACAGAAGTGTAGCACCTACCTGCAATATCTTAAAGCATTTCTTCTTTCTCTCTTCCTTTGAAACACTTTTTGTAATTTAGATCCAATGTACCACAATGCTTAATAAATAAACCATTCTGGTATTTAAATACTTACTCATTGTGGACATCCATGTGCAATGCTACATGCGTAGCTATTATAAACAGTTGGCATTAATGGGAGAAACCCCTGCTGGTTATGATGGAAATGAATTGCACATATTGTTCCATCCAAATTTTTTTTGGAGCGAAACGGAATTTTAGAATCGTACAAGGGTTTGTGTAGACTACCAAGCTCAATGTATCCCTATTAAATGTCTTCGTTACTCAGAGAAGAAAGTAAATCTCATCTTCCTTTGCAGAACCAACATATTTCTATTGAAATAAATATTGTGGCTGTGCTTAATATGTAAAACTACATTTATCAGATGGTTGAAGATTAAATAAGAAGAAAAGCAGCTTTGTGTGATGCTTCTGATGCCAGAAAGTGTATGTTTCCAAACAGAGAACAAGGACGGGATCATCATTTTAAATTGGCCCGCCACAAATACTAATGGAAACATTTATTTCTTTTTCAGCTGAATTTTTATTTCTCTTATGGAGCGTTTATCTCTGCTATGCAGTGCGGACAGTACCCTCGGCGTTTCACGAGCCACGTTATATGGCTGTTGCAGTTCACATTGAGCTCATTATCTCTGCTATATTCCATATAATTAGGCAAGTGACCCACACTATTTATTTTGAAGTTCTTAGTATGCAATCTAAAACAATTAACTGGGTTGAGATGCATGTCAGAAGGGCACAACAAAAGCCCTTCTCTCCAGACAAATTAAGAAAAGCTTTACAAATAGTCTCAAATGGATGCAAATTGTACAACGCCTGCCTATTACTTCTGCAAACAGCTTTTTTCATCTCTTCACTTTTCATCACCACGCATCTTTGCATGGCAAGATCTGAAAATAATGTTACTTGATGTATAAGTTCATGTGAGATAGATCATCCATTTATCATGTGGTATGTAATATATATTGGACCCGTAAATGAATTCAAAGCCAATGCAACTGACACATTATATTGATAATATAACTGTAATATTTTATGATATTTACACTTTCTTTAAGGCTACATTATACTAAATGTGTTGTAATATTCTAATCATAATGTAAGTAAGATATATGTCACATTAGCTAAAGGTTCCACCCTTTGCATCATTGTGTGCAGTCATGAAATCACAGCTACTGTAACATAATACCCCTTTATATATCTTATATGGACAGATGTCCCAGGGGGATATTGTGCATGAGTAGAATTAACAAAAATATTCTTCTCTCCCATCAAATTCTACCATCTTAAATAAACCCAGGTTTGAAGCTATATTAAAATAATCAGCTTCATCCAATAAGTATGATATTAAATACATAAAATTCCTATCATGCTGTAGTTTTTAATGCCTTTTTCCCAAAACAGAAGCAACAATGGGCCAAATGCACACAATACTTGTGTGCATGTTTCCACTCTGACACAACAAAATGGGGATGTGAGTATGTGTGCTGAGAAATTGACACACAAACCTCCATGCTTAATAGAACAATGCAAGGCTAGTATCTTTATATTCAGATTTTTTTTCTTATAAGCATCGTTCAGATTTAAAAAAAAAAAATCCACATGACAAAAAATGTGGGGGGAAGTGTATTTAGTACTTATATGTAAATGTTGATTTGCAGGTTCAGTCTTGCTTCAAGACTCCAGTCTGATTGGATGCTGATGCTATTCTTTGCACACACACATTTGACTGTGACAGTCACCGTTGGGTTACTTCTGATTCCAAAGGTATTTTCCTTTACACTTTTATTTTGCCAGATATGAAGGCACATGCATACTATAGTAACTACATATATATTTACTATGTATATAAAAACAGTTGTTACATGATCACCTTGCTTAGAGATGGCAATTCTGCAGTCCTGCTTGTTAATGGGAAGAGGCATCAGTCCCGGGTAGTAGTCCCCACTGATGCTTAGGTGACAACGGGGTGGGAAGGTGTTATGGATAGGTCCTCCAGAGCACAGATGGGTGCATGGATGGCATGAAGGGACAGGCTGGTGCTCTGGACTCCAAAGTGCATGGGGACTTTGAGTGCCACTGACGAGTGGGTGCATAACTGGGTGTATGACTGAGTGTGGTCAGATGCTTTGGACCATGGGCGAGGCACTCAAGCACAGGTTAGTGCACTCAAGACAGGTATTACAGACCATGTATCATGGGAGCAGTTTTTTCTATAGCTGGCACTCTAGAATACAGGCAGGTTAAAAAGCAGCAGAAACAGGGGTGACTTCCAATTTCCTTCTGGCTTCCCAATTGACTTTGCTTATGGGAAGCCCAGGGAACATCGGAATTCACAATCATGTAAATTCTGGCTGTTTGCTAAGCATCCACATCATGCTCCTGCAAACATGGGGGATGCTGCAATGGCGACAGTCTGGTTGCAGGTCCCCCTTATTCGGTGCTGTCGTAACTTTGAACAGCTATTTAATGAGTGGTTGTAATTAGAGAACTGTATTGAGTCTAATGAGTCCCTGTCCAAACACCTTTGTAACCCTAGAAGCTCCAATCTTTAATTTGCCTGATAACATGTACTTTGATTTCCCAACAGGTTGATATCCAGCAGCTAATCTTCATTTAATTAGGAAATTGCCTAACGTTAAGTTTTTGAATGTCAAAATGTGCCTTACAAATTTTCCCAAATGAAAATGAGGGTGGGTGGTGGAACAGGTGCACATTCCTTGATTTCTTTCTTATGCTTACACCTCCTTATATTTATTTAGCAAAAACTTAATCTATTTTTACAGTTTTCCCATTCAAGCAACAATCCGCGAGATGATATGGCTACTGAAGTCTATGAAGATGAGCTCGACATGGGAAGATCTGGATCTTATCTGAATAGTAGTATCAATTCAGCATGGAGTGAACATAGTTTGGATCCAGAAGACATTAGGGTACTTTCCAATTTAGTAAATTACATGATTTTTTAAGAAAAAAAAACTTTACAGAAGGGTCTTCAATTTAATGTTCTAAAATATTCTAAAATTCTGGATAAGTGTAAGGATAACTTTATTGTCATTGTACGTATATACACAGTATACTCATACAACGAAATTCACATAACACCCAAAGACCATTCCCAACACACATAACAATTCCCAAACACCCACCACCACCACAAATTCCCGACCCCTGAACCACCCAAAGTGGTTGGTTAGTTAGTTAGTTAATGTTAGTTCTTGAAAAACTTATCTATCTCCCAAATTAACTACAAACAGCATTATGTATTATATTTTTGGACTGCATAGAATGCTTATGTTATAGTCTCCCCCACCTTCCACACCTTAATAGAAAGGATGAAATAATAGACAAATAGTTGCAACTCTATGGAATAACCAACTTGATCTACCATGGACTGAGATTTGATTGAGGTCCTTTATATGTTGACAATCACAGCCTCCTCTCAAAAATTAGTCTTTCACTAATGAAAAAGAGGGAGCCAAATAGAATTCTTAATTGGAAAAAAACAACTTGGAGTTAACTATCTCTCTTAGCAATAGCGATAGCACTTACACTTATATACTGCTTTACAGTACTTTACAGCCCTCTCTAAGCGGTTTTTTAACAGAGTCAGCATATTGCCCCTGACAATCTGGGTCCTCGTTTTATCCACTTCGGAAGGATGGAAGGCTGAGTCAACCTTGAGCCTGATGAGATTTGAGCTGTCAAATTGCAATCAGCTGGCAGTCAGCAGAAGTAGGCTGCGGTACTGCACTCTAACCACTGTGCCACCATGGCTCACGGCTTAGGCATGGTTTCATGGGTCGCTGAAATTTTAGAGTTACTGTGGGGAAGAAAGAACTGGGTCATCCTTAAGCTTTGCTTGGGATGAGCATTGTGATTTGATGATGTCTGGCTCTGGGTTATCTCTGATTTAGGAGTTACTAATTGTGCATTGACATTCAACTCACTGCTGGCAAAGTTAAGTTCTTTTAATCAGTAAGTGTTTTAATTGTTAATCCTTCAAAAAGTTATTTGAGGCCAGCTTTCAATTGTCCTTACTTGTGCCAACCTAAAAATCTTGAGAACACGTAAAAAGTACTGTATTCTCTCCAGCTGATCAATAGAGAGTTGCAAACAATGTCACTCAACTAATGCCTTATCTTGAGGCATCTCCTGCCTTTCCTATCAAAATTTCCTTTATCTCCAGTATATACAAAAGGGAAATAATTTGTTAGGACCTCTTCACAGTCTTTACGCCGCGTGCATTTTTTGTTTGCTCCTCTCAAAATCTGAGTGATAAGAGGAAGCTTCTGGCTGCAAAGCTGCTATTCTTACTACATCTAAAAGCTTCTTGCAGCTATAAAGACATTTTTCTCCAATATCTCTAACCATAGGGACAAGCAAGTATTAATTTCTTGTTGATATGTGGCTGGTATGAAGAGAAAAGCAAATAAATTATAAACAATGTCTACAGACACTCATCAGGAAAAGGATGTTACAAGGCCTAGGAGACAGAGTGAGGCAAGAGTTCCCACTATGGGTAAACAAATTGCTCATATGTTCTGCAGATCCACAGTAATTCAAGAGGGAATTTGGCTATCTAACCAAATTCCACCAGATAACCATTTGGCTATCTATCTCATACCAGTTGAAGGTATGAGATCAAAGTCATTTAGAGTTGATTCTTAACATGTGCAAATCTATATATGATAATGATTTCTGTGCCTGTATTCAAAAGTTTTAGGATCATGGTACCTGTTCTCTATAAGTCATCCCAGTTCTATAAGAAAATTCATGCTGTATATAAATGGGGGAACAGGCTGTGTGTAGTTCTGCTGATTATCTATTCAGGAAGAGAGAATCTGAATGAAAGACTGAATTTAGTTTTTCACTTCCTTTTTCCTTCAGAACAGATGATCTCCTGTATTTTGATAGGGACTGCAGAAATCCAAATGAGTTTTAAACCATGAAAATTGATACATAGAATAAGATTGAGACCAACTGTTTATTTTATACAAACTGATAAGTTGATAGTGATAAATGTTGATAACAAAAAATAATATTCTACACTGTGAATATTGCGAATATTCTACACTGTGAAACTCTGTGGTTTACAAATTGTAATGATTACAGAATCTAAGTTACTATTTTATTTTTAAGTATTCACTTGATGGTAGATTCCAGGTATCTTCTCCATACATAGATTCACTCACATGGATTGTAGAAATAAAACTTATACTTATATGCCACTTTATAGAGCTTTTTTATTGCACAACCAATTTCATTGTATACATGATGTACAATGACAATAAAGGCTATACTATGTTTACAGAACTCTCTAAGTCACAGGTGTCAAACTTGCAGTGTCACGTTGCCGTCACATGATGTATCATGATGGTTTTCCCTTCACGGAACTGGGGTGGGCATGGCCTGCACATGATGCATCCAGCCTGCTGCCCGCCAGTTTGACATCCCAGCTCAAAGTTGTTTACAAAGTCCGCATATTGCCCCCAACATGCACCCAACAATCTGGGTCCTCATTTTACTAATCTCTGAAGGATGGAAAGCTGAGTCAACCATGAGCTGGTTGAATTCTTTGGGTTATTGCAATACTGCATTCTAACCACTGCACCATCATGGGAAATAATATTGACTTTACTTATTGATTTATTACAATTATTTACATGCTGCCTGCTTAAATGATCCTAAGAAGCTTATGCCAATTGATAAATGAAGATATTTTACAAATAGATTTGTAGTTGACTTCTCCATGTTACATTCTAGGTTGACTTTTGCAGAATATACACGATCCTTACTCATTTTGTCTGTTACTTTGCAGGATGAATTGAAGAAATTGTATGCCCAGTTGGAGATCTATAAAAGGAAAAAAATGATCACCAACAATCCACATCTCCAGAAAAAGAGATGTTCAAAAAAAGGTTTGGGTCGTTCAATCATGAGACGAATTACTGAAATTCCTGAGACTGTCACTAGGCAATGTTCACGGGAGGAAAAAGATTTTCTGGAACACGGGAGTTCCAAAAACATTGCCATGGCAAGGAAAAATCCACCAGATTGTAGTGGAGCCATCAAACCAAAAGAGGAATCTTTGAGAAACAGAGTTTTCTCCTTAAAAAAGTCCCACAGCACCTATGACCATGTCCGAGACCCAACTGAAGATTCTAAAAGCTTAACCACAGAAAGTGGGGAGGTTATTTCAACTGCAGAGATATCATTATTGGATTCTCTTTCTGAAAACAAAGCAACCCAAAAACCTGTAGAAAAAACTGAAGCTGGGTCTATCGAAAATGTCCCCTTGGTGTGTAAATCTATGAGTGCTCACAACTTAAGTGCAGATAAGAAACCTCTCCATCCAAGAACATCTGTGTTACAGAAATCACTTAGTGTTATTGCCAGTGCGAAAGAGAAAACTGTGGGGTTAGGAGGGAAAACACAAAATGAAGAAAGTGTCAAGTCTCAAAAGTCTCAACCAAAGAGCAAAGAGATCAGCAAAAAGCACTCCGGCTCTGAAAAGACTGACCATAAAGATTCCTATCGAAGAAATTCAACCCAAGCTGAAGAGTCAAAGAAGCCTCATAAATCTGGGATAATGAAACCACAAAAGTCCATTCTTGATGCAGGAGCTGGTAAATGCCTGCTGAAGACAAGTGTTGACGTAGAAGAAATTTGTCCATGGGAAACATATGACCAGACTCCAGAGATAGGACTTTCTGATTCTAAAATTCAGAAGCATGTCTCTATTGCTTCTTTTGACTCAGAGACCTTCCACCCTTCTCCAACAAAGGACCAGTCTCAACCTAAGACTACTGAAGAGTACCAGATATCCCTTCAAAAGAGCACCGAGAAAGGTGACATGAGTCCTTGGGAGATTCAAGAAGAACATGAGGTGGAAGAAGAAAAAAAATGGAGTCCCAAAGCTCTGCAAGAAGTTTCTGGGACGAAAAGTGAAAATATTAGTAGCAAACATTATACAGAGAGTATTTGTGCTGAAGATTCCAAGGACATGCCCACCAAAGCGACTATTCAAACCACAGAGAAAGATTTTACCAATAAACTAGGAATTCAGACAAAACATGCATCTTCCTCTCCACCAGGGAATGCATTTCCTTCTAATCCTGCTAGATCGGCAACTAATAATTTACAGAAACCTTTAATGTCTCGTGTGGAAATCTGCCCTTGGGAATATGAGGGGCCAGAATTACCAAAAGCAGAAAGAAACACAGCTTTATCAAACACAACCAACTTAAGCTCAAATAAAACAGAGGTGCATCAGAAATAAGAAGACAGACTGTGAAAAAGAGATGCCACAGAAGAAGGGGAGGGGAGAGGAGTGGGGGGGCTAAAGTTAGTACAACCTGCAAATTCTTAAAGAAGCCTCATTTCACCAGAGATGCACATAGGAACTAAGCAAAAATCGATTTGTCTTTTCTTTGTTCTTGAGTGCCAACAACGTTATCAGTGCAATTCAGGACATGAAGTCCCTTCGTGCCCCTAACAAGTTTACATTTCAGATGAGGGAAAAAATATGTCTTTAGTAATTTTTTCTTTCTTTCTTTCTTTTGTAAAATATGTGGGGTTGGCAAGAAGAATATCTTAACATTCGTTACACTAGTCCTTAAGACTATGATTGGTTTAACATGGGCAGAAATTAACTCTATACTAAAAACCCTCACAAAAGGCCTAAAATCAGATAAATCTTGAAACTAGCCTTCCCAAACCTGGAACTCTCCAGATGTGCTGGACTTCAATTCCATAATGCCCCTCCAAGGAAGGTAAGCGATGGTGCTGACTAGGAAATTAAGAGGGTTGAAATGTGCCCTGTGATGATAGGGCAGCCTCTTTTGAATGCCTTATAGCCTTGATTGGAAGAGGCTATCTCCCACCTGGTTAAAGAAACATTGTCAATCCAGTTAGCTGTTATGCATGAAAATAGGGAGCAGTGCCCTGCTCTTTGAGACAGCAATGTATTCAGCCTGAGTTCAAGACATCTGGAGAGCACCAGCTAGAGAAAAATCTAACTTTTTAACATCTGGAGATAGCTTGCATACCCATTCCAGAAATTATATCTTTTCCTCTCTTTAACCTTAATGGCACAGCTAACTTAATGCATTCCCTTAATTAGATTTTTATATAACGGCTCTGTTTTTCTTATGAACGTATGTATGTGGTTGTGTCTCATATTAAAGCATTCCAGTTTGTATAATGTTTGCAAATAACTTTGATATGATTATATGACACAACACATTTATGCAATCTGCAGATATCTAAAGTTGCAGTCTTCAAAAAATAAAACACCCTGTGCTAGGCCTTTATTTATTTCAAACCCCTCACCTCCCACCCGTAAGGTCTTAGCAGCTTATAAGAAAACACTTTTTGTCATGATTTATATTGGGGTTTGCTATTTTAACTGTTATTTTTAGTTATGACTTTATGTAGTAATTCAGGGGGTTTTATATGAGATATATTTCTTGTCTTGCACTTGTCCATAAATGATATATACTAGCAGAAGCTATCATTTCAGATTAATCACAATCCTAATTAATTTATTACTACTAGATGCTTAGAAATGAGGGCACTACTCTAAAATACATCTGGGGATAATGTTTCTGTTGTTACTTTAGAAAATTGGGAAAAGTTATTTAACATTCCAAGAGTTCGACTTTAATCCTAATGATTTTGCTTGGTGTCTTACACTATGTTGATTTGAAATCATAGAGGAAATGTTGGGAGGTAGGAAAAAATATATTCTGATTAGTGTGAATAATGTCCCCCCCCCTTCAGTGATGTCAAAATTCATTTTAGAAAGAGAAACTAAATGGTTATGACTAAATGTGTATTGTACTGTTAAACTAAAGTGAGGAAGTAGTGGGGGGAACACTAACTGACATGCACTATTACTACATCACTTGTCATGAACTTGTACAGATGTGTCTTATGCATGTTTACTTTGAAATAAACCCTACTGAATTCAGTATGGTTTACTTCCGAGTATATTAGCAGATGATGCAGTGTTTTCTTAACCTGCATCATTTAAGTAATTCTTTATTTTTAGTCACTTTTTAGCACTTTTAATATTCAGGTATACTTAAAGTGAAGAGTCTACCTTATTGGCACACCCCACTTTACTCTAAGATTACCAGGTCCCATCCTGGAGATTGTAAGTTTTGCTTGTTTAAAGCCCCCAGCCTCTTCTTACTCTCCTGTTGTAAGGAGGAGCCCAGTTTTGCCTTATGGTATGTGGTGTAGTTTAAGGACAAAATTCTGCTGCTGAATTTCTTTCTTGACTAAAAATGTTGCACTCAACCGTGTCCCAAACCGAGGGAGCATCGCCAGGTTTGATTCGTTTAGAATGAGAGCATTGGAAAGTTAAAGAATGTCTTTAAATGGGGATGGGAAAGGAATTCCTGCAAGGTGGAAGATTTTCCAGAGTAATACCAGCAACTCATCAAGACTGCATTGCAGACTTCCACTAATTCTAGCCAAAAATGTAGAGATGCAGCTGTTGTGTTTTCAAAAACCTGTTTTACACATTTGGCATTTTATTTATCCCTTTCTGTTTAACTGGGGAGACCCCATCTTCGTCACACTCTGATGAATATCTTATTGAAGTCCACCGAGGAATTCCTAGCCTACCAGGGAACAAAGTTTCAGCTCCTGTTGACTAAGTAACTCATGACTTTTCTGGTTTGCTCCCTCACAAAAATAGTTATAAAGGGAGAGTTGTAATATTATTATTTTTTTTAGAAATGTTATCTTTTTGCTTCTTTTTTTTGTAATGGAATGCATGATATGGCATCATTACTCAGCGTAATGCTCAGGTCCCATGAGATAACGTTATGTGATGTGAGACAGGAATCAAGTTGAATCAGCTAATGGTGCAGGGATGTTCCATCATTTGCTGTTTGCACAAAGCATTAAAGAATAGAGGGGGAAAGAAGCACGGATGAGGGGAGCTCTCAGCCTCTTACCTGCTTCAATAAAATTCGGTTCTACCATTAGGCAGAATGGGGCAGATGAACAGAGTGGCAGATCCTTGGAGTGAGCCACATTATCTGCCTTGCTTTCTTTCAACTGATTTCTTGCCTTCAGGTGTGAAGATGCTGTCCCATCACCAGAGCTGAAGGTGGAGTCAGCTGCCAGTTATTCAGTGTTGCTACATGGAATGAGAAGAGTTCATATTATCCTTCATTCAAGTATCAGTGACTGGTTTGCCTATGACTCAAGTCTTGATTTGGATCTCTTAAAGTAACAGTCATGATGATTCCCCCATTCACATCATATGAAATAATAATCAAATCTATGCAGTGAACAACACTAGCTTTTAAGCTGCATCTCCTTAATCCTTGCTTTGATAGGGAGATGATCTGAAAGCATATGATGCAGTGCCACTGCTGAAGCTAAGCAGGTCAACTCTTGGACACTTCATGGATGGGAGATAGCCAGAAACAATTGGTACAACCCCCCCCCTCCCAACTTGGCTCTGGCATAAAAATGTGCATACTGTATTCAATATGTATTATTTTATTTATGTTGATGAGAAGGTAAAGCTGGAGATGATCATGTAAACAGATCTGTTACTAATTTCTAGCTAATTAACATTTTGAATTGAATAGAATGTTTTCTCAAGAATAAATTATGCATCAGCCAGGCAAAGATAAGCCACAGCACAAGATTGTGTAAAGAATAGTCCACACTTATACAATTACTGATTACACATAACAGAATATTTATTTATTTATATATTTATACAGAAATTCATATTCTGTTTTGGACAGCGAAAGGACTAAAAGCCATATCATATGATATTTTGGTTATAAATGCAACCCTAATTATAGAATCAAATATAGATAAGATGCTTGATACTCCCAATGATTTTAGCTTCTGTTGCATAACTGGATTATTCCATATGTGCTCATCTGAATTGAAGAGGAATAATCATCTGTGACATAATACTCTGGGTATTATTGGTCAATAAAATTACATAATTCCTAACCTATACCCATGTTGGATGAGAGTTGGAATTCAACAAGTGGAGCAAGAAATAAACCTAACCTTGCCTAAGAACAAGCTAGTGGAAAATATTATTAAAACAACATTCATTTCAAAGGGATAATAAAAATAAAACAATAAAAACATTTTGGCCTGTGAAGCTCCAACTGCAATTGAAGCTCCAACATCAGAAACAGATTGGAATTTCTGAACTGTATAGTCAATTATATTATTCATTGCTACAAATGGTTGCCCACAATATCCATGTGAGCCCATTCTCTCCTCCCATTCAAGTGATTTTAGAGTGGTGTGGGGAGCGGTATGCTGATTAGGGCTATGTGAGAGAAATGCACTTTAATTATTTTTCCATAAAGTTCTGATAGAACTTTTAAAAATTCCAGGGAATCAATTCAGGGAAATATAGTGTACAATTTGGCTAAAACTTCATAAAACCTCAAAAGTCTGGCTTTTTTCTTCTAAACCCTCACCCCTTAGCATGAATACAGTACACTCACTCGTTATAATAAATAATTTGCAAAACTTATTATATAGGAAAAACTATATAATAGGAATATTTTATAGGAAAAACTTTTTCGTTTTGGACAAAAAGTTTTTCCTATGGGCTATGAAATATAGTACCAGTCTCAGAGAGTAACAGGACAACAAGGAATTGTCATGATTAAGAATGAGCAGAAGGATAAGAGAAAGGTGCATTTTAGTCTACATCTGCTTCCCACAATCAAACACCTTCCAGCTATGTTGGGTCACAAGCATATCCAATGTCCATATTGGATTACAGATTGTATTCCAAGATATCTGGGAGGAATCTATTTTCTTGGGACTGATTGCTCTGTTTAAGACTGGTGAAGATCTCAGAATCACAGCCACAACTCCAAGACCAGAGGACAAATTAGCAAGAAGAAATGTTCAGAAATATGTCAGGTGGGGAGATTTTCACAATAACAGTGCAATTCAACTTGCCTTCAGGAGTGTATATTTTGCATTTCAAAATTGTAGCTGAAGCCTTTTTTTAAAACAAACAAACAAATGAAATAGTATTTTTCTTAATTTACAAAAATATATGTTATAAAATAGAACATGTTGACATTTTGAAAAGTAAACGATAACATAAAGATAAAATATATCATATAGGGAAAATATAAGTTCAAGAATCCAAATGAAATCTTCTGAAGATAAGGAGTTTAATAGGTAGGAGGAAATATTTTTTCTTTAATTGTAACAGAAATTCAGCTTTCTCAGTAGAGGAGCAAATTACTTAAGGAAACTAAATAATATGACTATTACCTATCTTTTTCGGAGTTGTAATGAAAAGCATAGTTTCTATCAAGGATGTCTGCAGAGAAACAAATGTGTGTCATGATATTATTTGCATTGTTGTAGCTTGTAGCACACATCTATGGATACTACCAGGATGAAGGGACTAGCTTAATATTGTGCCTATGTGAAAAGCTAATTGAATGTTAAGGACCTCTTAATACATTACTGTTTGCTAACATGAATGTTATAGTTTACATTTGATTCTCAATGTGTTTTAGCACTGAGACAGACTAGCAATTATGAAGATTGAGACATATACCAAACAATCATAAGAACATTATCTACATTTTGAAATTCTGTTGATTCTGTTTTTTTATCCTATGCCCCATTTCTCTATTCCAGTTATAATATCTAAAATTACAACCAGATTTTAAGCAAGATCACTTTCCTCATATATTTTTCTTTCCTTAATATTTTTAGTTTTCACCAATGTACCTAGTATAAACACAATTACCTATGATTGTGTAGATTCTGTGCAGCTACACTGCACTAAAGTAAACAACATGGTTACAGTTTAATTGCATTGAGATGCTTTGATATGTAATATGCTGCTAATATCATTATGTATTCTTTGTTACAGATAAAAAGTGTATAAATTGAACCTACATATGAATGTGCAACCATATCTTGTTTGCTTTCTGATAATTTTATTGATTCTTAAATCCAGGGAATAACTTCAAGATCATTTGATTTTAAAGTGGCTTATAAATGCATTGATGTGCATTGACCATGTTGAGGATATCAAGGAATCAATGATTGTTGAAGCAAATAATATATGTATACTTCTCTCTATCGGATTCCAAAGTAATAGTGTTAGAAATAATAGAGTTTGTAATTAATAAACTCTATTTTGAAATGACAAATAAATTAAGAATTCTAGAATTTAAATACAATTTTAAACTATTCTTTGTTATTTTTGTCCATTTTCTTATGATTTAGAGACTGGACCAAACCATAGTCCAATTTTTGAAACCCAGTCTGTAACACTTTTATTCAACTCTTGATTCAGAATAATTTAATGGGAGGGATAGTTTTACAAGGATTGTCATTGTCAAAGACTACTGATATTGACATAGGTCCTACAGGTGCCACTGAAGATAACAAATGACTCTGTAATGGCAAATAGACTTTAAATACCTGTATGTCATAGTTAATGGATGATTTGTGACCTTTCAAGGAAATACTAATATTAGTATTTAATCTCATGAAATTAAATATCACTTGAAAGTCGTGACAGGCTGTTGCTTCTTATCTGTTCCAGTTTGATCTACTTACATAAAAGTTAGGCTGAAAGTGACAGTGCAGAAGAAGTCAAGGGCAGATTTTGATATGCCTACTTTTCTTCTGGCACTTAAATAAGTTTGTGCCACTTTAATCAAACCATCTATTAGCATGGGAGTGGCTGACTGCAGAAATCTCTGAAAAATGAAATGCTGTGTCATGTGATCATTGTGATGCAGCTAAGAGTACTTAAATGTATAAGTACATTAGAAAGCAAAAGAAAACAAAACATGCAGACTTAATAATATCGTGCATTGTTACAAGCCTATTAGAAGCATTGATATCTTCTGGCAAACCTAAATTATCCTACTCAATAACCCATTATCCACAGATTCTTCTCCACCAGCATCTCTTAGTTAGTGGCTTAGTTGTCTCCCTACCCACCAACCTTTCCAGAGTTCCACAGACTTTCTGCCAAGGCAGATGCAACTCTGGAGACACGGTGTTTTCCAGCTGATTTGTACAGACCACATATAATCATTTGCTAAGTTGCCTTTCTGAAAATGCATGAGCAGACTGCATTTCTTGTTTTGAAGACATGGTTTCTAGAAGCATAGATTTATATCAATCTTATTAGACCTGTATATTTTATGCAAGAGGTACATGATTTAAAGTAGAAAAGTAAGTTTCCCATTGTCTGCTTTGGTGTCATTATGAATCTAAAAAACAAACATTGGTTTTATATTTGCTGTTCTCTTTCACTTCTTTGCATGCACAACGATGACAGATAAGGCCTGAGAAAACACTGCCTTTTGACTTTGACTATTGTAGCTACTAAGAGTTGTAGAATAAGTAAAGCTGTATGTCTGTTCACTTTAGTCTGTGGTATTTCTGGAAAAAATGTTATCTAGCAATCAACAGCATCCACTATGAACTATTTGATAGATTTATGTAGTAATGTATCCCAGCATGTAAATATAATGTCTCTGCAATAAAACACATTTATATGAAAAGAAAGAGGTTGCGATAGCTTTTTTTTTTCAATGCCAGGATGCACTGGAGAAAGTGAACAATTGAGTTTTACTGACTACTTCGGTTTACTAAATAATATTCCACATTTGCATCATATAGATAGATAGATATAGATATAGATATAGATATAGATATAGATATAGATATAGATACAAAAATATGAAGGCTATTGCTTAATGCATTGTAAGCTGCCCTGACTCTCCGGAGAAGGGCGACATATAAATCGAACCAACCAATCAATCAATCAATCAATAAATAAATATAGACATAGATTAATGATATCTAACCAGGCTTTGAAAAAGTGGCAATCCACTTGAAGACTCACTTGTAGCTGTGAAACATCCATTGTACCCTAACCCTAACCCAAAGTACTAAATTAATTTTTAAAGCCTCTGTATATCAATTTTATTAAGTTCTCTATGCTTTTGAACTGAGTTAGTCCACACATTTTAATGTTGCCAAATGTGAAAAACGGTGCTCTACAAAATACTTTTGGGATGTCTTAGGGGTTAGAGATGGGATGGGGATTCCATTCCACCTACTTACTATCTATTCCTCACCAGATAGACACAATTGGAATTCACCCAGCTGCGAATCATAACTGCCATTCTGTATCATATTATTATGATAATTCTAAAATTATCCATATTTTTAATGGAAGTATCTATTCATGCCAGATTTTCATTCATTCCAGACTTTCCAAAATGTGCCTTTTTTCCCCTCTACAGACGCTTTGTGCTAGATTGCAGTTTATTGCCAAGGGAGTTAATGAGAAAAAGAGAAAATCCAGTGTAAATCCTCCAGAACATGAAAAGACTTTGATCATTAATTATGCAGAAACCACAGCTAAATTCATTTTCTTTGTACTAAAAATAATTCAAAAGTGTAAAAATGCTTTGTGCCACTTCCCAAGTCACCAAGCATTCTGCAAATCACCCTGAATATTTTTGTGAATCCCCTAAACTTATTCACACTGAGCATGAAACACACGACTTCAAAAACCAAATATCTTCCCTGATATTTTCTGTTGATGATCCTTTTCACTAAAGAAATGTAGAGTCAGTCTGTGAACAGCCTACTAACCGTGTGTGTGTGTGTGTGTGTGTGTGTGTGTGTATTGCTACACGGCAGCACATATTTCAGTAATTCCCTGGTAAGGCAACAGGGAAAATATAGTATACAGACTGTGTAAGTCTCTACTAGATGAGACTAAGCCTTTTGGGTCAAACAGTCCTTCAACTTAACTACTATATTGTTCTGTTTATTATTCCAGCTTTGTCGTGTTAGATAGCACTGGTTGGAACTCCTTGAATTCTCTAGGTTTTCTTTATCCCTAGGGGTATCACACTCATGTTGTCATGGCGGCATCATGTGACATATCGGGACTTCCCCCACTTTGCTAAACCAGGTGTGGGCATGGCCAGCATGTGACGCATCTGGCCTCAGGCCGCAAGTTTGACAGCCTTGGCTTAACCTTATGATTTATAACTGAAGAAACTTCCATACATCCAATCTGATTACTGGATCAGTTCTTTCTTTAAAGAACTCAGATCTATTCAAATGTAGCTAGTAGTTGTTTGAACACAGAGCAGTAGTTCCTTCTGCTGTCTTATGTTGATCCTGATTAAGCCATCCCTATAAACTGAATCCTGCTTCAAAGTCACTAAGTTGGCTGAGATGTTTCATTCATGAATAGAGGAGCTGAACAGAAAAATTGCTTGATTTGCTGAAGAAAACTCTGGCATCATAACAATCATATGGAGTATTGAACCAACAATTACTTCCTGTGATTTGGAAATTTGAATTTTTGTTGCTGCAGCCAAATATCGCACTGGTCTTTTTAAGCAG
>JANHZT010002993.1:32718-45292 GCA_032468215.1 Stegonotus admiraltiensis
TCATTTTACCTACCTTAGAAAGGATGGAAGGCTGAGTCAACCTTGAGCCTGGTGAGAATTGAACTCGCAGTAATTTCCGGCAGCTGGAAGTTAAATACTGCCTTAGTAGGAGGCATTAGTCGCCTATGCCACTCAGGCTATTTTAAGTTTGATATCCCACTAGGTGCAGCTAAAATGGATCACAGGAAATTTGTTTTGTGGTTTCTAGAGATTCTTTCTTCAAACAAAAATTCCTATATAAAAATGGTGTTTGATAGCATTTGAGGACCTAAGAGCTGATTGTACGATGTGGTCCAGATGTGCCTTCCAAATACCTTTTGTATGGAAAACCACTCCAATGACCTGTTCTAGGTTATGTCCTTCTACTCTCCAAGAGTGTTGAATAGCTTTTGCAGCAAAAGCTAGGATTTTTGATTTTTGAAATTGATGGTTGTATTATTTTACAGTATTTTAATGTTACTGAAATAGTTCTATTGTCCAAATAACAGCGGGATTGTCAGCATAAAGAAGTATTAGTATTTTGTGTTGTGCTAAGTAAGGAGGATGGAAGTGTAAGTTGTGCAGAAGGTTAATCAGGGAATTAATGTAAAGATTGAAAAGGGAAGGGGCAAGATACATCTATGGCATACTCCTTTTTGTACACTTATTAAGTCAGTTAATTTGATATTGAATCAAATATCTGTTTAAAATCAAAATAGGCCACAAAAAGAGAAGATTTCATTTATACGTATATTTTTGTACAAGGTGGTGAGTACCAAAATATGGTCAACTGTTGATCTTCCTTCCCTGAATCCAGCTTGTTTGTCTCTAATTATGCCCTCTGAGATTATCCAATCTTGATGTTTGTGGTTTAAATGCTTAGCATACAACTTTCTAACAACACTCAGTAAACTAATGGGCCTGTGGTTACATTTGGATCATTTTTATTGCTCTTTTTATAGATTAGTACAATCATTGCCATTCCCCAAATTCCTGGCATAAAACCATCTATAAATGTAAACAGAGATGTTAAAATGGGTGCCCACCAGTGGTGGGTTGCTACCGGTTCTCCCTAGTTCGGGTGAGCCGATAGCGGAGATAATGAGGTGAGAGCGAACTGGTTTGCTCTGACCGTCAGCTGGGCTCTCCCGCCTGCCCCGCAGTATACCTACCTATATTCATTCATTTTTAGCCCAGCTGACTGACGCGGCAGAGTGGATTGCCGTGCCTCAGCTGTTCTGAAATTCAATGCATTTGTGCAAAGCCTGTGTTCAAAGCAAACTGGTGGTAACACTGGTGCCCAGGATTCTTTTAAATTATTTTTGGGAAAACATTATCAGCACCGGGAGCCTTATTAACCTTAAGGGATCCGATCAGCCAGGATACCTTTTGTGGTGTAAATGGTGGCTCTCATTCATTTCACGAACTGGGTCTGTAGACAACTCTCTGAAGTATTCCTCCCAAATGTGAGCTGGTACTTGGTTAGTTGGAGGAGGGAGTGATTTTCCCAGTTCTCTAGTGATACATCAAAAAAGTCATGTAACTTTCATCCTAACAGATTGAACTAATTTGCACCAGGACTCCTTCAATGCCACATTTTTCTTTTAAAAGGGTCCTATTTTTACCCTTTTGGTCCTCCAAACATCTTAAGTAGTGAACTTGATCTCCAGAAGGGAAGTTTTTACTTTTTCTATACTCTTTATTATATGCCCTCTTTAACTGTACACAATCCCAATGAATCCATTTTCTATTCTGTTCTGTTCTGTTCTGTTCTGTTCTGTTCTGTTCTATTCTAAAAACTAGCTTTTGGGAATGAGGTATCGTTCCATTGGTGAGAACTGATTTCAGATTGTCTATTAAGGGTTCAAACCCATCTGGACATGATCCTTGAAGCTTACTTTCTAGGAGATGTGCATACAACTCTTAGAGTTTCTGAAGTTTGCCATTTAGTGGTTTCGAATGCATTTTCCTCAGTCCATGTATTTATTTTTTTAATATTATTTTTTATTATACAATTTTCTTTGTTATATCTGAAATTTCCATATCCACAATGGCAGTGTACTGACTGGGTATAATCTTCTTTAAATACAAATAATAAATCTTATATGCACAATAGCTATAACTATTATTCTCAAAATCTATTCACCATATTCTTCACGTATCCTTATTAAACATTTTCCGTTATTTAATTAAACGCTCTGTTTGGTTTCATCCATAATTAGTTAATAACATCAAACATTATAAACATCATACAACTATCACATTTGTAATCATTATTGTCCAAATCTATTAATCATAATGTTTGCATTGTTCTCATTATTCAATGTTCATTATTTAATTACACATTTACTTCATTTTTATTTACATATCCCCCTTAATTCTAAATTTCTAACTTCTGCTTCTATTATGTAACCATTGGTAAAATAATTCCCAAATTTTAAAATATTCTGTTTCTTCCTTATCCTTAATTTTCAATGTTAATCTATCCATTTCAGCACATTCTAATATTTTCTTTATTGCATTTTCCTCTATAGGTATATTTTCATTTTTCGAGTTTTATGCATAAACAATTCTCGTTGCTGTTACCACATGTAAAATTAAATATGTATTTCTTTTATTATATTTCTCTGGTAGGATACCTAACAAGAACATCTCTGGTTTTAGATCTATTTATTGTTTTATCATTTCTTCTAGCCACATTTTTATTTTTAACCAATTTTTTTTGACATAGGACAAGTCCACCACATATGATAGTAAAAACCCAGTATCTGTTTACATTTCCAACATCTGGGAGATACGTTTTGGAACATCTTTGCCATTCTTGCTGGTGGTGGATGCCACCTATAAAACATTTTGTAGAGATTTTTTTTGTAGGCTGTTGACATGGTCAATTTATAGTTTTTTCCCCAGGGTTTTTGCCATTTGTCTAATTCTATAGTACATCCAAAATTTTTGGACCATATTATCATAGTTTCTTTTACATGTTCTTCTTTCATTTTAAAATATAATAGGTAGCTATATTTTTTTAATTAGTTTATCATCCGTCCCTAAACATATCTGATCTAATTCTGAAGGTTCTTTGTAAAATCCGTACATTTCTGTATCTTCCTTTATCTTGATTGTATTTCCATAAGTGGCCACCAAACCAAATCAATTCCTTAATTTTTCAGTTCTTGTTTCAATTTTAATTCCCCTTGTTCATTTAGGATATTTTTATATCTTGTGATTTTTTTCCAGTTCAAGAACATTTGGATCAGTTGTGGTATTCAGCCAGTTCTATCCAGTTTGGGTGAACAGGTAGCAATGGCTGCTGGAGGCTCTGCCCACCCACCCACGCAGATGTGATCATGTTCCATTTTTGACGCTCTGTGCATACGCAGAATGTCCCCCGCGTGCTCACATTTGCGAATCAGTAGCAAAGATAAGTGAATACCACCCCTGATTTGGATGTATTAGTGCTTCCATCGTGGATAGCCAGACCAGTATTTTTATGTAATGTTTCTCTTTGATTCTTTCCCATACTAAAAGCAGAGTGTTTCTAATATGTCTTTGAAAATATCTATGTATTTTATTTTTCCCATACCACATAAAGGCATGCCACCCCAATTGTAAATCATGTCCTTCTAAGGTCGATATGCTTTTGTTCCTCAAATTAACCCATTCTTTCACCCATGTAAGCACTGAGGCCTAGTAGTACAACTTCCAATCCCAAATCCCCCCTTATTTTTAGCTTCTTGTAGCATTTTCAATTTTATTCTTGCTTTTTTTTTTGCCCTTGCCAAATAAACTTTAAAATCAATTTGTTTAAATCCCCAAAAAACATTTTTTCTAGTTTCATTAGAATTGTTTGAAACAGAAATAATAACTTCAGCAAAATGTTCATTTTTATTGTAGCTATTCTTGCAACCATCAACAGCTGTAAGTTTTCCATTTTTCCAAGTCTATCTTTATTTGTTGTATTAATTTAAAATAATTATTTAATGGTTGCACATCTCGCCATTAACCAAATTCCTAAATATTTTACTTTAGTTATCTGAATGCCCATCTTTTCCATCAATTCATTTTTTTTTATTTGTAAGATTCTTTATCAGCATCTTAGTTTTTTCTTTGCTTATTTTTAATCCTGCTACTTCACCAAAATCTTCTACTTTTTTTATTAATTTCAATCCCATTTCTGGTCCAGGTATATAAATTCATTCAGGAACCTTTTTAGTCTCTCTACTACTATTGAGGCATATATTTTGTAGTCTACATTGAATAACAATATTGGTCTATAGTTTTTTTTATCTGCTGTAAATCTGAATCTTCTTTTGGTCCATTTAATGCTCACTTGGTTATTATAGTTATTGCGCCTTGGTGGATAGATTGAGTTAGCACTTAGAAATTTCCAGTGGGGTGTCAGAGTTAGAATTACTCAATAGTGGTCATTTTCCAGTTATGAGTCTACCTCAATCTTCCATTTACAAAATTTAAAAAGGTAATTGATACTCTCCAGTAATCAGCTGTAGATTTCCTGCACCCCCAGTAGGTGTATTCTTCTAGGTGGTCCCCACTCATGGAACCATTAAGAATATATAGTTCCAGAGGTACAATCATCTGTCTTACATATAGACCTGCCCTGTTAGCTTTTAGATCTTTAAATTCTCTAGAATACAAGGGTTCCTCTACAGGGGTGAGTTCTATTTACCTTTACTATTGGTTCACAATGGGAGTGCTTCTGCGCATGCACAGGTCACTGACGATGACGCCATGGCAGGTGGAGCCTCCCGCCGTTTTTACTTCCAGTTCTATAGAACCGGACCGAACCGGGGGAACCCACCACTGTTCCTCTAGTATATCCTCCTCATAATGGATCTTAAATTGATTAAATAGAGTGTGATCATTTGGACCCATCCTAGCATTTAAATCCCCAAATATAATTATTTCAGCTGTAGGATATTTGTCTGAACAACTAAGGATAAAATTTTCTATGTGCTCCCAAATATTGTTGACCATATTAAGAGGGGTAATATAAACATTTAAGAGCAAAATCTTCACCTGTTGGGTAGTCACAACCCATGGCTGTAGAGAAAGCAACAAGACACATTTGAATTGCAAAGTTGTGCTAACTTGGGTGAAAGTAATGACTTTTCCTCAACTGTGAGAACCTCTACTGGCCCAAGAGGATTGAGACTTCTATTTTTAATAGGGCCATTTTCAGACAATCCGTTACTCACTGAGAGGAAAGTGAGAGGTTCAATATTTGGAGATACAAGATCTATAAGTGGCTTAGCTGTGGCAATTATGACCAACAAGGTTTTCTTCAGATTTTCTAGTTTAAACAGTATATTGTCTTGTTCTTTTTGTGGTAAAGAGCCAAAAGCATTAATAAGGCCAGCTTCTGTGTTGAGAACATCTTCGTCAAGTAAGGCTGACTGACTCCCACACTCTTGATCTCCCAAGGTTGGGAGTGAAGAAGCAGTGACTTTGGGAGTTAGCATGTTAGCTATTAAAGGTTTAACCTTCTCATCACAAAGAACTCTAGGAAGAAAAAATTGAAAGGAAGCTAGATACTCATCTTGAGTAGCATCAAAGGGATGGTAGGCTGTTTAAAGGACAAGAGTATCTGCTTTCAATTTGAAGGACCTGGGAGCCATTCCACAGCGTGTAGATCAATCTGCCCACCTTGGCAGCGAAGAAGCTGACCTAAGGAAGCTAGGATTGCTCTCCTGGCATTCCAACGTTAAGTCTGTTCATACAAATTCTGAGAGCAATCTGTTGTGTTTTCAGTGAACGATTTAATTGGGGGAGGGGAAATACTTTGCTGCCTTCCAAGAAAAATTTAATATTTGTAAGATCCCCTCTCTTTGCTTTATCAGGAGATAGAGAGTTATTCTTAGAGAGCTACAGCTTTTTAACAAATTATTTAGATATTTCTTTGGCTCCTTACTCCTTATTGGCACACTTGCCTAGAATGAGAGATTTGACTGTGTCTGTTACAAAGGTTTTTGTGGGAAAAGAATGTACTTGCTTTTGAAGAAAAATGGCTATATTTCTTTTCAATGTCTCCAATTCATGTTTTATGACTGTAAACTGCTCAAATATTGAGATAACAGTTTGCCCTGTGAAGAGACATTGTTTTGCCGTAAACTCAGTTGAATTTTCCCACGGTAGCCTCTCTATATTCTGATTTTTCTTATTATTTGGGGCTTCATTTCAGATCCCCTGGACCAGGTACCCAGGTTGGTTACTTGTAATACTGACTGGCCATTGTTTTCCTCTCCCCCAAAGAAATGAGGAAATGTCTAATGGTTGTTGTTTTGCCTGTTTGGATGTCACCTTCTAATGTTTCAAATTTGTTAGAAATGGGGGGTGGAATTTGTTTTACTTACTGTTTTCTTTTGTGGGAAGTGCTCCTCAATTCTTGGCTATTTTTGGAACCTTCAAAAGAGGGAGATAACCTGGGTTAACCCATGGTGTTTCTTTCTTTTCCCCATAACTATCAATTCCAGGGAAAATCCATTATTTGTCTTCACTATCATCTCATCCAAACAAGTTAAGTAAGTAAAAAATAAATCCAGTAAATGACTAAAAAAATTATGTCATAAAACTGAGTAGAGCTGCTGTGAATGTGTGTTGCTGGGCTGACAATACAGACTCCAATCCTCGTAAGAGAAAGCAACAAAGATACTTTACACAATGCATTTTAACAAATGAGGTGTTGTCAATTTGTTCCATTCAGGGATGCCTACAAGTTCCACTCAAAGTGGATCTTCTCTTGTCTATTGACCATTCTGATTCTTTATTTTAAGAATCCCTATGTTTGTTCCTCTGATGTTCTATGGCACAGATGTCAAACTCATGGTGCCACATTGCTGCCATGTGATGTATCATGGTGTTTTTCACTTCACAGAGCAGGGGTGGGCGTGGCCTGTGCGAGACGCATCCTGCCTGTGGACCACCAGTTTGATACTCCTGTAATATGGTAAGCCATCCATACGGCAGCAAACTCTTTAAAATTTCCCATTTGTGCTTTGCAGTGAAATACAGATAATTTTTAATTTACAGCCAATCACTTAATGACTCTTCAAAGTTACAATATCTCCCCAAAGAAGTAGATACACACAGTTCTAAAGTTCTGATATCCCCTCCCCACATGATCACATTTTTTAAATCTTCAGCAACTGGCCCACATTCACAGCCATTTCCAGAATTCAGTGTGACCAGATTTATGAAGTTTTTGCTGAAAACTGTGTATTCCTCTGGTTTTTGGCAAAAATACCCCCTGCTTAATGACCATGGCATTCGCTTAACAATTGTGGATTTAATTAACAACCACCAAAGAAAAAGGATGTAGATGAGCATAGTCTTTAGGAAACTGTAAGAGAAATTCTCTATAAAGAAACCATAAACATTGAATACTGCTTGTTCTCTCAAATATGCCATTGCCTTTACAGTAACATTATCTCACACTACTCCAAGTCTTCTGTAACTTAATCCTGACTCCTGATGATTCCTGATGACTTCATGGATGTCTCCGTGTCATTTTCTTGATAGTACCGTAGTTTTTGGAGTATAAAATACACTTTCCCCCCTCCTATAAGAGGCTGAAAATTTGGGTGCGTCTGAATGTAACCCTGCGCAGTACCCAAAATGGCTACCCGGAACAGCTGCTGCCTTCTCTTACCCCTTCCATGCTTTGCCTGCTTTAGTCACTGGAGCTCCCTCCAAGGATCAACTGTGCTTTTGAAGCTGTTTTTCAGCCCCAACATGAGCGAAGAGATCTTCAGTGCTTTGCCTTCTCCCTCCGACAATCAGCTGTGCTTTAGAAGCACAGCCCCAACCAGCCCCAACCAGCCCCAACCTCAAAACCAGTGAGCAAACTAATGTGCTGAAGCTGATGCCCCAACCAGTCCCAACCTCAAAACCAGAGAGCAAACTAATGTGCTGGGACTAGCCAGATGAATACCTGGTAGGCAGAATCCTCCCCCTCCTATTTTCCAGTGATGAAATTAAATTTTTTCCCCTACTGGTTCTGTGGGCATGGCTTGGGGGGGGTGTCCTGTGACTGAGTGGGCATGATCAACTCAACATCACTCAAGCCACACTCACTCAGTCACATGAACCCCCCCACCAAGCCACGCCCACAGAACCTGGTAGGAATTTTTTAAAAAATTCTATTCTGTCTTTTCCCTTGTCGTGAGATACCTGCAGCCTCTTTTTCTCAGTGCACCTGGAGGCGCTTCTTGCACCGAAAGATGCAGCAGCTGCACGCTTCTTGCAAGTGAAAGTTACTGTAGAGCCACTCCCCTTCTTGAACGTGTCACCAGCATCATTGCCCTGTTCCATGCACCGGCTGCACACATGCACACCCAAGGCAAAGGATACTTATATAGGGTGAGGGTGAGGGGGTTGGCCTAGCAGCTGGAAGCCCCAAGCAGCCAGAAGCAGCGAACAAGCCGGAAGGGGTGAGTGAGCTGGAAAGGGTGAGCGGCGATCAGGCGACCAGGCAGACGTGGGCAGGACCAACCAGGGGTGATTGCTACTGGTTCAGAGAACCAATGCCCATCATCCCTAGCAGTTCACCCAATCCGGTCCGAACAGGTCGGATTTCCTCCTGCTATCTTCCTCCCCAAAAACTAAGGTGCATCTTATACTCCAGTGCATCTTATACTCTGAAAAATATGGTAATTTAGAAGTGGTTTGCCATTGTAGCATCTAGATTTTTTTTTTTCAATTTCCGAAACTACTGTAAACTCTGATGTGCTTATTCACTGTTACATTGTCTGTGCATGTTTTAATGTATGAGAGTACAGTGTCAGTGAATTCTTGCAGCTCCAAATGTTCAAATATACTCCATTCGGTAGTCTCAAAGCAGTCCTGCAACTGGCAACATGCTCCCTCTGGCCAGATTTTGACAATTTTCCTGACTGGCCGTACCCTTTTCCTAAGTGGGATATACTTTGGGCACAATAGCAGAGAGAGGTGGTCAGATGTACCCAGATGGGAGAGGGGGATTGCTCTATATGCCTATCTTAAGTTTGAGTACATATGATCTAGAGTGTTCTTACCTCTGGTGATACACTGCACATACCGCACAAACTTAGGGAGAACAGACTGTAGAAAGGCTTATATTTGGATAATATAAAAAAATACATCTAGGTGGGAAAAATCTGGACAAACCCTAGATAGCAGCAAAGAGTTACAGAAAACTTTACAATTCTCCATTATCTAGTGCTAATCCAATTTTTATAACCATTCAAGTATCCCAACTATGTTTGCTGAAAATTATTAGCCTAGTTTTGTAACATTTTGAGATTTACACACGCAGTATGTTTGAGATGAACTGACTTCAAAAGACATCAACAATTATTAAAAAGGGCATTCATTAAATTTGACTTTTTCTACAGCTAGTTGTGTCTGCCAAAACTCTTAATCTCTATTGTCAGCAAGGGGTAGCCAAGATTTTGGTGGCCAGAAGATGCCCTTAGCAACTGGGGAAAAGGCAAGAGCAAGAGTAATAAGGCCAATAACTGAATATAGCTTTGTCACACACAGAGCAGGTCCTGATTTTCCCTTGGCTCCTGGATCTGGAGAGGACAAGTTTGATATCAACATTATCATTAGGTTTTGTTTTATTTTTACAGAATAACAGAGCTGGAAGGGGCCTTGGAGGTATTCGAGTCCAATCCTCTGCTCAAGCAAAAAATCCTATACCTTGTCAGACAAGTGTCTGTTCAAATTCCTCTTTAAAAACCTCCAGTGTTGCAGCACCCATGACTTTAAGGTTTAATTACAGATCTCTTGTGTTTCTCATCAGATAGTGGCAGCCACAATTTTTAATCGTGGTCACAGATTTTGGGTACTGCAGAAAAGGGTCTCTATATTGCCTTCCCTTGATCTCCACCCCCCCTCCCACATCCATCTCTTGAGAAAAATAGAAAAGATAGAGATACCAACAATGATAATAATTGTTGCATTTTCAGCTTTTCAGCTTGGATTTGATTTAAAGGCTAAGGAATTCATGTAGATTTGATTTCCCTTCTAAGTGTTTGGAATCTGAACAGATGGTGTCTTCTGAACTCCAGCCATGTCTAGAAACCAAAGAGCAGCAGAAGGGAGTCAGTTTAGCTTCTCCTTCTAAAAATCTGTTCTCTGTTGCTATGGTGATTTTCCCAACTGTATTAGCCTCCCTGACTTGACCCATTACCAAACAACTGCATATTCTAATGAGATTCTCAGCAATGCTTATATCAATACAATTTGGATGCCGACTTACCTGGAAGCTCAGCTTCATTGGGAGGAAAACCTGAGAGAAGAAGGAAAAAAGAAGATTGAATCAGAATTTGTTCACCTGGCATTCCCTTCCATTCTGATCACCAAGTATAACCTTCAGGAATGCAATGAACAGCAATGAAAGTGATTTAACACTGAAAAGATGCTGCAGTGAATTCATCTCTAGACTTGCTATATATTCCTAAGCATAATTATATAACAAAAAATATTCCACAGAGGTGCTTAGGTTTGAAGCTCTGAGCATTTTTCAAAAGTCTGGTTTACATTAATTTTTGGAAACAATTATTGCTGATATTAATAGCTGTCAGGGGCAGAGCTCTGAATTTAAGTTGAGGCACTAGTTCCTGTAGCACCTTGAATAAACTGAGGGCCCAAATTTTGGACCAAATTAATCCAGCTGGCTGAGTTTCTAGAGTTAGAAGTTAAAACATCATGCAATATTTGTGGAGGATCAGGAACTTATTTATTGTGGTAGGACGCAAATCAGCAATCAGGAAGAAATGACCAGTAACCACTCTGGCCCATTTCTTGCCACATTTTTTAGTTAAATGTTTAAGCCAATCATTCACAACATGGATGAAGGGCGTTGTTCTGCCCCAGCTACAGACCCCAAATAACGCAGCACACAGAAAGTCTGTACAAACCTTAGTTTACTAAATTAAATCAGTCTTTTTCAAACAAAGGCTGGTAATTAACTTTCTTAACAGCCTACAAGAATCCAAAGAATAAATAATCGTAATCTTACTATGGTTGGCAGAAAGACCAGAAGCAATTTGAAGAGAACTAAGATTAAGACTCGAGGGAGAGTGAACGAAATTGTTCCCTGCGAATTGCCTCAGTTGTCGTCCTTCCTTAAATAGACTAAGGGAATGGCCAATTAGCCCCAAGTCTTACTCTCAAGGAGACCTCTTCCTGAGGAACCACTCCTGCCTTTTGGGCTGCTCTGCGTGCCCGTGCATCAAGAAAAGGCTCCTCCTTTTCTTTCTTTTCACTTATGGAAGCTTCTAGAGATTCTGAAGGCCCTGGCTGAATCCCCGCCTCTGGCACCACATCTTCTCCAGCCTCCTCATTGTCTGACTTGAGTGCCAGCTGCACAGGCTGCTGGCGCAGCACCATACCAGCCTCCTCACTGTCGGAATCAGCTACTAGCTGCACAGGCCATTGACGAGCCACAACAGGCATTGACCTATCCTATACAAACAGTCTTTGACTTACAACCATTTGTTGAGTGACTGTTCGAAGTTACAACAGCATTGAAAAAAAATCAACTTATGACTGGTTTTCACACTTATGACCATTGCAACATCCCCACAGCTCTGTGATCAAAATTCAGGCACTTGGCAATTGCCATGTATTTATGACAATTGCACTGTCCCAGGATCATGGGATCACCATTTATAACCTTCTCAGCCAACTTTCGACAAACAAAGTCAATGGAGGAAGCCAGATTTGCTTAACAACTGTGTGATTCACTTAACAACTGTGGGAAAAGGTTGGCAAAATCTTCTTAACAACTGTCTTGCTTAGCAATGGAACTATGAGCTCACTTAGTGTTATAAGTCAAAGACTACCTGTACGTAATTCTTCCCTACACACACAATTTGCAACATGCTCACTTACCACGACAGAGCTAGCCCTCTCTTCAAAGTGGTGTTACTATTGCTTATTACACTCTCATCAATTCTTATGTACCTTAGACATTACTGTAAAAAATAAAGAAAACATTCCAACATTCCAACACAATGAACTATGACCTGATCACAATATTGGATTGGCACAGCACACAGGGTCAAAACTCACCCCACTATGCTCTAGCCATAATTCTGGCTATTGTTTACAACTGCTTTCCCCAAATGTAGGGCAGCTTGTTAGTGGAATGATATGAGCAGGGGTGAAATGCTCCTGGTTTGGACCGGATCGGGTGACCCATTAGTGATGGCAGCAGGTAGTTCGGAGAACTGGTAGCAAAAATCCCTGCCCTCCCCACATCCATGCCCACCCAATCGCCCAGTCCCCACTTGCCTACTTGGCAGCTTGCTGCTTCTTTCGGGCTCGCTCACTTTTCCTGCCTTGCTTCAGCTGCTGCAATCCATTGCATCCGCTAGCAATGCCATCTGCCTGCCTGCAATAAATGCAATCAGTGAGCAACTCAATCTGACTGCCTTGTGCCTTCAATTTGTAACTGGGAGTTTTTAAAAAAATAGTTAATTGGTGGTTTTTTAAGGACTTGGTTTTTTTTTTTTGCAATTTAAAGTTAAGGAAGTTTTAAATTTAGCTGCTTTTATCTAAAAATATAAATAAAATAAAATAATAAAATAAA
>JANHZT010002993.1:51731-63105 GCA_032468215.1 Stegonotus admiraltiensis
GTACCTCTGTTAAATCCTAAAGAATTGTCACATGACCATCAAACCATGCCCACAAAATAAGCCACGCCCACAGAACCAGTAGTAAAACATTTTAGAACCCATCTCTGCTTTGGAACAATCATGACCTGGAGGATTGAGAATCTCTATAGATAAAGGTTTGATGACATACACCTTCACAACTGATGTTGGCTTTAAGGGGGAAAATGCCACAAATTACAAGAATTTAGCATTATGGCTGCTCTTCAATCTATTTTTTTCCCCTTTTAAGGACGATCTACGGGAGGGAGCTATGAGGGGGCTTAGTCACAACTTTGTAAAAACTAATCATATCATTAAAAAGATGATGCATCTCATTTTTCTACTGATTTCCAAAAAAACATTTCTATGTTTACTGGGAAACATATTTGCTAGTAATCATGACATGGGTAGTATTAAAACATGTGCCAGCATTTATCAAACCAACAATTATTCATGGTGTGGGAATAGAAGTTTGAGATTTAAAAAAGAAGAACAACAAGAAAAAATGTAATCAGAAATATACAGTTTTGGTAGGACTGAACCATGACTTGTAGCAGTAATAAATAACGGGAAAATATCTCTAGACAACAAATTATATGGGTGGCCTCTCATTCACCCTACAGAATTGCCTGAACATGAATGTGGTAGAATAGCAAAATAGCTTCTACAAATGTGTCACTGTTGTTGTTTTTTTAAAAAAACATTGCTTATTCCAAGGTGCAACAGTGGCACCTAGTGGGATGTGATCTGGAATACCACACACAATTTGTGTTGCCAGAGTAACCCAAATTATCAAGGGGCTCAATAACTTCCATAGAGTACAAAGGAGAGAAAATCTGAGAGTCTTTAGCTTTGAAAAAAGATACCTATCCAGAGACATGTTTAAGGTATAAACTTATGCATAGCTTTGAAAAAGTGAAAAGGGGAAAGTTTTTTTCCTTTCTTAAAAAAAAATTAGGACTATGGATCCTATGGATAGACTACAATTAACTTGTGGAATTCCTTAGATAGTTGTTAACTTATATGACTTTACAAGAGGGCTGGAGAAGTTCATGGAGTACAGGCAACTGGTCCATTTAGAATTTAGAATAATAGAGTTGGAAGGGACCTTGGAGGTCATCTAGTCCAACCCCCTGCTTAGGCAGGAAACCCTACACCAGACAAATGGTTATCCAATCTCTTCTTCAAAACTTCCAGTGTTGGAGCATTTACAACTTCTGGAGGCAAGTTGTTCCACTGATTAATTGTTCTAACTGTCAGGAAATTTCTCTTTATTTCTAAGTTGCTTCTCTCCTTGATTAGTTTCCACCCATTGCTTCTTGAACTGCCCTCAGGGGCTTTGGAGAATAGCTTGACTCCCTCTTCTTTGTGGCAGCCTCTGAGATATCAGAACACTGCTATCATGTCACCCCTAGTCCTTCTTTTCATAAGACTAGACATACTGTATCCAGTTCCAGCAACCGTTCTTTATATGTTTTAGCCTCCAGTCCCCTAATCGTCTTTTTTATTTATTTATTTAATTAATTATTTTGTCAACAAGTGCAATAGCTTAATGCATTGTAAGCTGCCCTGAGTCTCCGGAAAAGGGCGGCATATAAATAAATAAATAAAAAAGGAAACAAGTATCAATATAGACAGAGACATGGACATATGAAAAAAATGGCACAAATAAATGGATATAAATAAGCAAAACATAGCCATAAACACATAAAATGAATACATATAAATGGGAATAGTAGGACAAGGAGCCATATCGGCGGGCCATATCGGTGGGCCATATCGGAGCCATATTGGTGGGCATGTGAGCTCAGCTCTGGCACGCATGCGTGCACCAGCCAGCTGATTTTCGGGCCTTCTGGGCCCACCAGAAGTCAGGAAACACACTGTTTCTGGCCTCCAGAGGGCCTCTGGAGGGGGGAAGGCCGTTTTTGCCCTCCCCAGGCTCCTAGAAAGGTTCTGGAGCCTGGGGAGAGCAAAAAATAGGCCTACCGGGCCCACTGGGCCATCACGTGCCAAAAGCGGGAGGAGCACAGGGGGGCAGGGCACATAGAATTATGGATATGGGCACACGTGCTTGTGACCCCACCACGCTCCCCCCGCTTTTGGTACGCAATGGCAAAAAGGTTAGCCATCGCTGATCTATGTTCTCTCTTAATCAGGAAAAAGGCACCCTACTTTTCCACTCCAAACCCTTGTTTTTTAGCTTGTTTAATGTTTGCAATTTTAATTTTTGTATTTATAATTATTGAATGTTTTATCTTGATATAAGCCACTCAGTCACCAGAACCGCAAGATGGGTGGCATGTAGGTAATCCTCGACTTACTGCAATTCATTTTGTTCACTGATCAGTTACAACAACATTGAAAAAAAGTGACTTATGACCATTGTTCACACTTATGACCATTGTAAGGATCTCCACGGTCACATGATCAAATGGAACTGCCTTCACTCTATGACTGTGATGGCGAACCTATGGAATGTGTGCCCGAGGTAGCACACAGAGCCATCTTTCTGGGCACGTGAGCTGTCACCCAACTTACCTGCAGCTGCGCATGCACACACGCCCCAGTTGCATGTGTACAATTCAGAGGACCCAGCTGGTCTTCAGAGCTCTCCTGCACATGCGTGCGCATTTGTGTGAGAGTGCTTGCATGCAGTGTACACATGCATAGATGGTATACTTTGCACACGCAAAAACCACATGCTTGTGCAGATGGTGTGATTACGCACACAGCGCATGGAGAGCCATACAAAATCTGTGTGCATGTGCAGATCATGCAATTGCACTTGCAGCATACAGGGGGCATGCATGAAAGCTGTGCGCATGAGCAGATGGTGTAGTTGCACACACAGCGCGTGGGGGAGGAGCCGCGCATTAGCATGGATAGCATGCACACGTGCAAAGTGCAAGAAGCATGTACCTGTTCAGCACTCAGTGAGTAAAAGGTTCACCACCACTGATCTATGACAACCTGAGCTTTGTGTTCACCGACGGCAATGGTAGTAAATCTTTGGGGCTCAGCATGTCAAAAGTTCAGAAAATGACTAACTTCATGCCGTCGGCATGTCACCTCTCAACCTCCCCCAAACAAAAGATAAATACTTCTTTACATGTTCATTTATTTTTTTTTTAAAAAAATACAGTCCAGTCGTGTGTGTGAGATCCCCCAGAATCTGCTGCGTGCAGATCCCCAGAACCTTGAGGCAGTGCTCTCTTTCTCTTTGACAGAGCTAAGGTCTACCTGAGGCAGGTCCAGATCACACAAAGCCGTTGCTGTTAAAATGGCTTCAAAGAATGCTCTTCTGTGACTTTTGCAGCCTCTGAAAAACAAATGGGTAGACCAGAACGCTCCAAGAACAAATGGGTAGACCGGTACAGCTCTGCAAGCAGCTAAAAGCCTGGTAGACCAGTACCTCTGCTAAATCCTAAAGAATTGTCACATGACAATCAAACCACGCCCACAAAATAAGCCACGCCCACAGAACCGGTAGTAAAATATTTAGAACCCACCCCTGGAATGGGGTATATTCTCATGCAGTTTCCAGAACTTCTGAAAAACACTCAAGAATAGGATATGTTTTCATTTGTTTCTCGAGTGCACTGGTCTACCACCACACTGTCTTTTAACACTGATCAACTGTAGGACGGCCCTTTGAAGCCCCCATGGCAAGAGTTTAAACAGTTTTTTTCCTTCTAGCCGATCAGCTGGGACTTGGGAAGCAGCGAATAGATTTGGGGCGGGGCCAAATAAAAGGTAAGAATAATGTGGGGGGAGAGGTGGGAGGGTCCAGCTTCCGAACAAAGAGAACTGGTTCGGTGATGTCATATCGTTACTGCTACCGGCTCGGCGGAACCGGGCGGAACCAGGAGAAACCCACCACTGCCCCATTCTCCTGTAGCCATGAGCAGCCTCCAAAAATCATGCTAAACCACACTCTGTCCTCACATGATTTTCAGGAGCACAGCCTTCTCACATGATTTCCAGAGTCTATGTAAAGCACACCACATTTGTTTGCAGCCTCCACCGACTCCAAAAATTGTGCAAGAAAGTAGTCCTCAACTTACAACCATTCATTTGGTGACCGTTCAAAGTTACAACGGCAGTGAAAAAGGTGATTTATGAACAGTTTTCATACTTACAATCATTGCAGCATCCCTATGGTCACATGATCAAAATTTGGCTGCTTGGTGGGTTCATAAATATGACAGTTGCAGTGTCTCAGGGTCATGTGATCACATTTTGCGAACTTCTGACAAGCAAAGTCAATGGGGAAGCCAGATTCACTTAACAACAATGTTAACAACCATGTTACTAACTTAACAACTGCAATAATTCACTTAACAACTGTGGCAAGAAAAGTCATAAAATGGGGCAAAGGTCACTTGAAACCTGTTTCACCCAGCAACATAACTTTTGGCTCAATTGTGGCCATAAGTCAAGGACCACCTGTAGTTATTGTTGAGTGTTGGTAAACACTGATATGAACCCAAAACATCATGTGTCACTTTTGGCACACATGTCATAGATTCACTGCCACTGACCTAGGGGAATCTTTGAAATCAAGATTGGCCAACAAGGTCAAATGCTGCTCATTTCATTACCTTGCTCCATAATGTTATGAAGACAAAACACAATATTACCCTGGCTGCTGAAAAGCAGAGTCATTCATTGATATTTTTGAGTACTTCTCAAATTGAGTACTAATAATTGATATTATTGAATAGTGCCCAAATGTTAGTTTTAAAATGATCGTCAAGAAGCATAACATTGCATTACGGTGCTGCTCAACTAAAAGTTGTATAGCAGTTAGATTTTCTCTGGGTCAGTGTGGGATTCCTTTTAATAATGTTCATTTCAGGAGATACAATTTGCAAATTGTAGTTATTCACATTACATCTTTTGAGCCGTTTTGTATGTACTTTTCATGCTGCTCCATTTGAATAGAAGCCAGAAATCTTCCACAAGCTTTCAAAAGTTATTATTAAAGTACATTTTAATATGACTGGTTGATATTGTAACTCAATAAATTCAATGTTTAAAAATAATGGAATTTAATTTTAATTCAGTGAAATTAAATGTCACTCTATGTAAATCAAATTAAGGAACTTTTCATTCTTCTGTTGGCTGCATCTATTAACTTTTGGAATAAGATTGCTTGAATGGTACTCTCAGCCACATAGGAAACATGCCTCAGAATAAAACATATTTAGCCTGACGTAGATAAAACATAAAAGACACTGAATGAAGTTGCCACTGATTTGGTTTTGATGGATAAACATCAGTTTATTTTATCTGAGGATGTGGACATTTGCTCCAAAGGGAGAACCTCTGGGACTTCATTATCTGGTTAAGGGAAATTACTAGGAAACTGACTGGCTAGTGAAAATGTAAAGCTTTCCTTAGAGACATTCTTTTCCTATTTTTCTTTTTACCATTGCAAAAAGGGATTTGAAAATAGGGTGGCCTCTAGTGGTCCAAATCTAAACTGAAAACCCACACATTTCTGTACTAAAAATAAAATGAACAACACTAGCAGTATATTATCTAATAAGCAGAATATGTCTCCATGGCAACTGATGATAATCTAGGCCTAAGGCCCAAAAAGCTATTCTATCAAATTTCTCTAAAGGATTGGTTATTGGCAGTTATTTCCTAAATTAAAAGTACCCCATGGCCATAACCATTGGTATTCGTGCTCTGACTAACATCACAATAGCTCAAATATCATGTGCGTTTTTGATAACTATCATAAGCACAAGAAATACATTTCAAGGGCAAATATAATTAGCGTAATTACATAAACTGTAGGGTGAAACATAACTTAAAAACATTTAAACAATAATTTGTTAGAAGAGCCTTCAAATGTACTGCTTTTAAAATTGCTTTTGAATAGTTTTTTCCCATCTTTTGACAGTTCAAATAATTATTATAAAATTGATTTCTCTGTTTTCTGTTGAAGACTGATATCAAGAAAGTGCAATAAATATAGCAAATAAATGTGTATAGATGTGACATTATTTTAGCTAAATTCGAACTTTGTACTAGATTTATTATAATAATTAAAGCATCCGGCTAGAAACTGAGAGACTGAGAGTTCTAGTCCTGTCTTTGACATAAAGTTGGCTGGGTGATTATATACTGAAGGCACACACTTTCCTGTACTAAAAATAAAATGACCAAGACTAGTTATCTAGTAAACCTAACAAGTTTGTTGAAAGTTCTTTTGGCTTAGCAAATAATGTTGTAGATGTTTTCCCCCTAAATGTTATCACTTCTCTTACCAGCAAACAGTTAATTCAATTTATTTTATTTTCACTTCCTCTTCATGGGCTGACTGACCTTTACACTTTTATAAAAGTAGTACAAGCTATTTGCTCTATTAAAGAATGTCAGAAGCTAAGGACATTTCTGCAGAACAGTGGAAAAGATGCAAGATATTTCCCTGGTAAGGGGCTGATCAAAAGGCAGGCAGAAAAATATGGGGCATACATTTGTAATTGGCATCACAGGGATAAATTGACCACAGTCTAATCTTCAAGCCAGAAAGATATTTTCCATGGTGGTGGGGAGGAGAGATCTAGCTTATGGCCCCTTCTCTATGGGGTCTCTCACAGATGCTCTTCCACTCCTATTTATCATCTATATGAATCTACTGGGTGAGGTTCTCTGACAGCATAGGGTAAGGTTATCATCTCATCCCAGGCCAACTGAGTGATCCCATGTAGTTTTGTCATGGTGGCTGGAAGTTATAAGCGTCTAGATGGAACAAAATAGGCAAGTCAGAGTGACTGTGGGTTTTAGGTCTTTCTTGATTCACCCTGCTTATAGATGAAAAAATACGGTATGTTTTCTGCCCTCCAGAACATCATACAATACCCCATCCCCCAATATTTGATTGTCCCAATTCTACCAGCCTTTTATGAAGCACTAAAGACCTCAATATGCTCCAGAGCAGAAACTACCAATCTAGATGGTCTTTCAGGAGTATATTATTGGTTGAGGTTTTTTGAGTTTACCTCCCACCCACCACCACCCAATTGTAAATTTCAACCATTTGTTAATATTACTTTTTCTTTTTTAGTTGCCCAGAATCACACTGATAAAATGGGTGGCAATACAAATAAATAAAATCAGTCAATAAATAGTATTTCATAGAAATTTGAGTACAAAAATGTACATGAAAGTATACCTATAAACAAACTTTTAGTTCCAGAACTACAATATCATCATTTTAGGTGAGGTTTCTAACAGCAAGAAATTATTGTATCTGGAAGCATTCTCCCCTTTCACAATGCAAACAATAGACACAACAAAGATCCTTGTGACTTAATCAAATTAGATGTCATGAATATATAGAAGTTTATTGGATGAAAATAAATTGTTAATCGTTAACATCTAAAAGACCCCGTTGTATCTCTTACCTCTGGAAAATGCAAAAAGATCTCACCCTGAAGGGGATATCTAAGAAGATTAGTTCTAATCTGTATGAAAAGTTGGAGATACAGGGCTTTCTTAAAAAAAAAAGCAGCTCATGTTAGATGTTAGAGATTATGATTTTCCATGATTGGCTAAAGCTCAATGTACACAATGTTGCACAAAAGCAGCTCAATGGATAAGCTTTAACAATATACTGTAAATGTCCAGCATTAGAGTAGTTGACAAGATAACCTAAGGGTCATTTGTGATGTCATCTTTTGTTGTTTTACATCTTCCTCTCTTCAGAATCTATTTAGATATATCTCTCTCATTATTTTATCTATGTGTGCACAGAAAACATCAAGTATTTTATATCTGGGATGGAACAAATAGAATCAGCAAAAAGTTTTTGCTTTTTAGCAGAACATCTTGATATATGTACTGTCCATTTCTGGCATCGTTTATGTTTCCTTCTGAAATGTTTGAACTTGGGTGAAATGTGAAAGACATTTTGAAAAGCACTTCGATATTACTTATCTTTGGTTTTTTGTTTTAGTAAGCTGGTATCATTTTTTTTACTAGTGCTTTAGGAAACTTAGCAACAAAAAGGTAATTTCTCAATTTTGAAATCTCTTCTTCTCTCTGCTATTTTCCAGAAACAGGCTACACACCAAAAGTAGAGTTTGCATATCTGGATGTTCTGCAATAGGACAGCAGGGGATTTACTTTATTTACTCTCTCCATCGTGGCACAAGGGAAAGTTAGCAGGCTGACTGCCAAAAGGCCCAGAATCTACTACAAAGGCACAACAGCACTAAGAAGCAGCCAAGGGGAATGAGAAGAGCCATGAAGCCAGAGAGAACAGAGGAGAGGAAAGCTGATAAAAAAGTCTGCCCAAAAGCCCCATGGAACTCAAGCATCTCAAATGACAAACCAGCAGAGCTAAAAGAGAAACTTACAAAGACTAGGCCAGTGTGAAAACCAATGAATGTATCAGAAAGCAGATTGCATGCTTATCTAGAACATCTTAAAATTGTCTCAAGTATCCATGTCAGCACTCTTAACTTTTTCTGGCCAACAAAAATGGTAAATGTTACCACCTGCTCTGGATTATGGAAATCGCTATGCTTTGATTGCTATGAGCAGAAAAGGATAATATGAATACAGGTATTTCTTCATTATTATTTATTTATTTATTTAGCATATGACATCTACAAAGGTCATACAATCACTGACGTGCAACACTAATAAACCACATTATGCATACAAACATGTTCAAATAAAGCATCCACAAATACATACATGTAAAGTGTGCAGACAATACAATAGACAAGATAAAATATTAAGTTAGTGTATAACCATGAAGCCACAGAATCACAACAGGATAGATTTTATAGTTTGATAGCTAAGGATGCTACTTATCTACCTGTGTTTCCCTGAAAATAAGACCCTGTCTTATATATTTTTTTTGCCAACAAAAAAGGCACCTGGTTTTATTTTTTTTGGGGGGGGGGATGGAAACCGTCCACTGACTCACCTCACTTGCATGCATTGCCCCGGCCTCCTTTAGCTGTCAAAGATGTTCAGGAACTTCTGCAGCTGGATCGGATTGATCCAGAGCTCTGTTATCAGCTGCAGATGCCTTCAGAAAGCCTTGCTGGCCTTGTCAGCTGCAGAAGAAATGAACCAGCAAAGCAGGCATCAGGGTGTGCGAGGCCTAGCTGCAGCTGTCTGAAGGTAAGTAGTATGACAGCTCTATCCCCCAATCCCCACCCTAGCTTAATTTTTACCTGTGCACCCTGGAGTGGGTGGGGTCTTAATTAGGGCTTATTTTGGGGGGGGGTAGGGCTTATATTGAGCACATGTGTAAGAAAACAAGCTAAGACTGACTTTCAGGTAGGTCATATTTTCAGGAAAACACAGTAACTGTTTCTGTGGGGGGGAAAAGATTGTGACAGGTGCCTTGAAATTTCCTGAAGAGACATTCTCGAACTATACATGTTATCATTTGTTCTGATGCACTGCAGTCACATTGTGGATTCACAGCCATTCCCCACTTAAAGAGCTTTGTCCTATTTCTGTTATGCAGTGGTGGGATTCAGCCAGTTCGCACCACTTCGGGAGAACCGGTTGTTAACTTTCTGAGCAGTTTGGCAAACTGGCTGTTGGGAGAAATCATTAGGGCAGAGAACCGGTTGTTAAATTACTTGAATCCCACCACTGCTGTTATGGCAGGTGAATTGAGCTGATGGCATTAAGAGTACGTTGCTACAGAAGTGATGCTAAAACTGGCATTTTACCGTATATATTTCCATGGTTTTCTCTGATTAAAATAGTTTGGACACAGAAATTATTCTGCAAGTTTTTTTCTCCCTCTGAATTGTTATTCAAATTAACGTAAGAAAGTTTACTTTAGAAATTCTTTCCTCTGGAGGTGTTTTTTTAAAAATCATCTATACAACTTTGGCGAAGAATTTGTGGTCAGTTGTGCTTTAAAACAACTCCATGTTGAAATGTCTACTCTCCATTTATTTACAGTACTTATTATAACGGTTGTCTGTAGTTCCCCCATCCCAAGAATAGGCTTTGAAAGAATGTATCCTTTTAAACAATATTCAAGAATGAAATATGTTTCTTTATTTCTTTTTTAAAAAAAGACTGAAATAATGTGACCTTATAAATATATGTCAGGCCTGCAGTTCTGAAAATCGCCTTAGCTCATGAGACTTTTTATGTGCCAGCTTCAGCTCTGGGCTTTTCAAAGTCAGCAGGGAAAATTAGATTCAGCCTGGCAGTGTGTAATCAGTGAGTCTGCATAGCCTATGAAAAGGGCATATGGACTTAAATATCCAGATCAAATAAAGAAAAGACATGCAGCCATCAACGCTGCAAAATCCAAAAATAGTGGCAATAGAGACTGTGGAGCTACTGTATATGTTAGCAGAAAATTGAGACACAGCTGTGAAAAAATAAACATTGCTTCACACTGCTTTATGAGTGTAGTACTTCTCCATTTATCAGACTCTATAATGAAAGACTATTATTTTTCATAAATGAAAATGGCAAAAAAACCACCACCCCACCTTCTGATATCTTGGTACACCGGTTTAATTGCACTTGTCTTGGTTGTAAAAAGAACATGGTTGATATTCTTGTCACGATGTCTTAGCAGCTTATTGTGGAGTTCATTCAGAGGAGGTAATGACTGGGAAAATGACAAAGAAAACTGTTACTGACCATTAGTGAGCAATCACTCTGTCATATTGCCAAGATAATTTAGACAAATGGAGGATGGAGGTAGCTGTCTCCATGGGAAACAAGATGCTGATGTTTCAGACATTAGTAGCTTTTAAAATATCTTGCTTTTATCTATTTGTCTTGATCTAGATTTCACACACACACACACACACACACACCCCAGAAATTCTAATAATGCATCATGATTTACATAACAGAGTTACAACTTGTTTCTGGAAACACACATGGGGTAGTTCCTATCTATCAGCAGTTTATACCCATTCCCTACCACATAATCCTTTTTCTAGAGCATGATGGCAAGTTAAATGCACAAATATCTGACAACACACACATACATTTATTAATCCCTTCCTGAGACATTCACATACAAGGGAAATTTTACAAGACCGAGTGGCTGTGGCTTCTGGCGTCCCGGTATAGCCAGCTGGTGCCATCGCTGGCTATTGGGGGCGAGTCATTGGCCCCCATAGATAGGGCCCGCAACTTGGGTGTCCTCTTGGACTCTCGGCTGTCTTTAGAAGAGCATATGACGGCCGTGGCCAAGGGGGTTTTCTATCAGGTTTGCCTGATATGCCAGTTGTGCCCTTTTCTGGATCAGGATGCCTTACACACGGTCACTCAAGCTCTCGTCACTTCCCGCCTGGACTATTGTAATGCTCTCTACATGGGGCTTCCCTTG
>JANHZT010002993.1:94509-113438 GCA_032468215.1 Stegonotus admiraltiensis
ATTTCAATTCTAAATATGTATAACATCTTTCTCTTTCATTTCTTTTTCTCCCTTCCCATTTTTATTTTTGCCTTTTTTCTTTTGCTCTCCTCTTTTGCCCTAAATTTCCCATTGTTTGCACTTACCTTTTTTGGTGAGGAAAAAGAAAAAGAAATCTCTCTCTTCCTCATTTTGCCACGTTGCACAGAGCCTGCTTTACTTTTAGTTTCATTTTTTCAGCTTAGCTAGGGGGGAAAAAATCTGCTCAAGCATTTTCCAGAAAGCAGCAGAGCCCTGTGCAAAACAGCTGAGAGCAAATCAGCTGAGAGTTGGGAGGCCGATCTAATCAATGGGCTAATGCTGAATCTGAAAGGAATTTCTTTTTTCTTGCTGTTTGCTTACAAGGCGGTAACTGCAGAGGCCAAAGGGTGGGGGCCACTCTCCTTGCCATTTAGCGGCCCCCTGCCACCCCCTTTTGCCTCTAGCACCCCCCTGCTGCTCCCCCGGCTAGGGTAGGCTGGTGCTGTATGGGTGGGAGGCAGGGCGGGGAGCCAGCAATTTAACAAACGGTTCGGTGTGCTGCGAGGCCAATACATTACAAAAAAGCATTGAACCATTTGTTAAATTGCTGGCTCACCTTCCCCTCGCCCACCACTATTTATTGGCAATAAATAGTGGTGCGGAGGGGCAGGGCAAGGGGCGGGTCAAGCCAGCAATTTAACAAACGGTTCGGCCGAACCGCCTAGAACCAGCAGAATCCCACCAATGATAGGTTTGTATGCTAAATGTCTCATAAAATTAAATCCCCGATATCTCAAATTAAATGTTTCACAAATAATAAGTTAGGAAAAAACCAAGGTTTTGGATAGCCACTGCCACAGCAGAGAATTTGGATAAGTATGGAGTTAGATCTCATTGGTAGATCAGAAGCTTGGCAATTTGAAATCTCCCAGAGCCAGTGCTTGACATTTTGTTCTACTGATGGGTTGCTGATGATGATGATGATGATGATGATGATGATGATGATTATATTTATATACCGCTCTTCTTCCAAGGGACTTAGGGCGGTGCACAGCCAAAATGAAAAACACAAGAATACAAAAGTTAAAAACAGTTTAAGAATCCGAATTAAACAGAGTGGCTCAAGATTAAAACCAAATTTAAAACCAAAGTTAAAATCCCCAAATTTAAAATCCAGTAAACCCATCAATTAAAATCACAAATCAGGCCAGCCCGGCTTGCTGAAATAATAAGGTCTTGAGAGCACGATGGAAATTATGCAGGTCCGGAATCCTTTGGACCTCTGGGGGCAGCTCGTTCCAGAGGGCAGGTGCCCCCAAAGAGAAGGCCCTCCCCCTGGGGGTCACCAGTTGACACTATCTGACCAACGGCACCCTGAAGAGCCCCTCTCTGTGGGAGTGTACTGGACGGTGGGAGGCTATTGGTAGCAGAAGGCAGTCCCATAGGTACCCAGGTCCTAAGCCATGGAGCGCTTTAAAGATGTTAACCAATACCTTGAAGCATATTGATGATGAAGACTTATGGATCCAAAAGGTTATCATGCAGGTAGAATTCAAAAGTAAGAATATTGGTATCATAGCTAAAGAAATCTAATATATCTTCTTCTTAATCTGTCTTCAGTATAGGTCCGTGATGGCGAACCTATGGCACGAGTGCCACAGGTGGCACACAGAGCCATATTGGTGGGCATGCGAGCATTCCCTAGCTCAGCTCCAGCATGCATGCACGTGCTAGACAGCTGATTATTGGGCCTTCTGGGCCCAACGGAAGTTGGCAAACAGAAGGGGGTGGGGAAGGCTGTTTTTGCCCTCCCCAGGCTCCTAGAAAGCCTCTGGAGCCTGGGGAGGGCAAAAAAACAGGCCTACCAGGCCCCCAATGCCATTACATGCCAAAAGCGGGGGGAGCACATGCATGCATGGAGGGGCAGGACGCATAGAATTATGGGTGTGGGCACGCGCACATGCGACCACCCCACACTCCCCCAGCTTTTGGCACGCAATGGCAAAAAGGTTAGCCATCACTGGTATAGGTACTCCTTTTTAAAAAAGAAACATAACTAGGATTTTTCTTCCTCTTTCTCTCAATTTCAAACAGAATACAATAACAGAGCAACTCGAGAAGAGCTACACCCGAGGTCAGATCTACACTTATGTGGGAGATATTCTCATTGCAGTCAACCCTTTTCGAAACTTAGATCTTTACTCTACAAAGGTGGGAAAATTAGATTAGTTAGTTTGAAGCGAATTTGGAAAGGTCAGAATCTGGGCACTGAGCAGTGAAGCATCTTAAAGAGAAATTCTTTTTGCTTACTATACATTGCAGGGGTCATGGCTTGTTTCCATGTCCACAGAAATTTCCTTGGGGTGTTTGCTTAGTTAGAAGGAAGAACTGAATTAAAAAGAGTTCTTGCTCTTTTTAAGTTCTTGCTCTTGCTCATTAACTTGAACATGCCAAGTTATATGTGTGTCATTTTCTATTCTTCACTATAGTAATAGTTGAAGAGGACATAGAGAAAATAAAACAGAAATCTGAGCATTATAATTAAACAAATTAGTGTTTCAGATTAGTTAATATATTAGTATTGATACTCATTGCCACTCAAAACTGGAGACAACAAATTGAGAAATTAAATTGAGAAATGCTTTATCCCAGGAGTCAGGTTTGCCAGGCTCTTAAAAATGTAACATGTTGTAGCAAATATTTCTCATTGTAATAGTATTTTGATTTATCAGGTTTCTTTTAACCAATAAAATACATAATATTTATCTTTTCTTTCCATCAGCATTCCAGATTGTACATGGGGGCCAAACGGACTCGCAACCCTCCACATATTTTTGCTATGGCTGATACTGCATATCAATCAATGGTCACCTATGGGTCAGATCGGGTAATGCTAATCATTCTAAGTAGAAATGTGCAGCAATTAAATCCAAAGCAGAACAAGAATATTGGAAAGTTTTTTTCATCCCTGGCAACTTTAAGATATGAAGCAATTCTGGGAGTTCTTAAAGATGCCAAGATTAAGAAACGCTGGCATAGGCATCATGCAACCCCTGCCCAATCCTTCTCCAAGGCAAACATGCATTCATTCATTCATTCATTCATTCATTCATTCATTCATTTGCTTTTGAGCCAAATCACTACAGATCCCTAATTCCAAGGCCAAAATGAATGCTCATTTTGATTGCATAGAACATTAATTATAAAATATGCCTGACTCTTAATTTCAGTGTATTGTCATTTCTGGAGAAAGTGGAGCTGGGAAGACTCAAAGTTCTCATCTGCTAGTTCAACAGTTGACAATCCTTGGAAAGGTAAGACAGATTTTAAAAATTGTAAGGGGTGGGGTTCAATGTATCTCTCAAACAGTTTCTATGCCAAATGATCTCAACTTATTCTTTAGTAGGCTGGGAAATTAGGAACTGTTATATAGGCTATCTGTCAAACCATCTCCACCTGTATTGGGTGGAGATGGTTTGAAATAAATGTGTTCCCATCGGGTAATTAAAATGTGAGCCTACAATTATCTAAGCTATCACAATTAAACTGACAATTACATACCAGTTATTTGCGGTATAATGATAATTAAATAAAATTCACCAAAAAAAGTTCCCTATATTAGAAAAAAACAAACATTCCCTTCCAGCACTAAAGATATTACCTAGTTTGGGTAAACACCTGCAAGAAAATCAAGCTCAGAGAGCACCAAGGACTCCACAATTCAACCCTGACTACAAATATTTTCTTTTGTATTTTGTATATAACCTAAGAAGATGAGTTTTTAAATGGTTTCTAATTTTTAAAATGTTTCTTAGGCTAATAACAAGACTCTTCAAGGAAAAATTATCCAAGTCAACAATCTCTTGGAAGCCTTTGGAAATGCAGCCACTATTATTAATGATAATTCTAGCAGATTTGGGAAATATCTGGAAATGAAATTCACTTCTAAAGGAACTGTTGTAAGCGCTCAGATTTCAGAATATCTTCTAGAAAAGTCTAGAGTTATATGTCAAGCTGGGTAAGTGAAAGGAAAAGAACATTTTACCCAAAAGAAAAACAGGGATATTTAGAATAAACTTTTGGTTCAAATAAAAGCATTTTATTTGTTTATTTCATAGAGATGAATTCAAATGGTATGGGCATGGGGTGGGATTAGATGCAGCATTTGCACAAAACCTTTGACATGACTTGCATTAATATAATACATGAACTATGTATTCATATCGTAAATTTTGTATAATCTAATAAACATGCATATCAGTGGTGGGTTTCAAAAATTTTCGCTACTGGTTTGGTGGGCATGGCTAGGTGGGGCACATGTGACTGAGTGTGCATGGCCAACTTGACGTCACTCACGTCCATGCCCGCTCAATCACATGACCCCCCCATCTAGCCAAGCCCGCAGGAAAAGGTAGGAAAGTTTTTGGAATTTCCACCTATCTACCCCCACCGTCCCTTCACCAGTCACCCCCATTTCCCATTCTTTAGCAGTTCCAGCCCTAGCCCTAGCCCCACTTCCTTCCCCCCCCCACCTCTTTGTTCAGGCTGCTTACCTTCCGTGGCTAATCCAGAGTCTGGAAGGCAAGCTGACCACAGTTTTTGGCAGCCCCAGTCAGCTGCTGCTGCTGGAAAGCAGCTGGCAAAGAAACCTCTTTGAGAGCTGCTTTGTGGCTGTGGCAGCTGGCCGCAGGCCACCGAGAAGTACCTGAGGTCACAGAAAAAGCTTCTGCTGTCACCACCATGTTCTTCACACATGTGCATCCCATTGGACTTGCAAGGCAATGGGATGCATGTGTGCAAAGAACATGGCGGTGACAAACATGGCAGGCAGGATGAGTGAGTGGCAACTGGGGGACTGGTTTAGGGGGCGTGGCCAGTTGGCCATCGCTACCGGTTCAGCGACCTTGGCCAAATTTCCACCAATAATTCACACAAACCAATGCGAATCAGCTGAATACCACCTCTGATGCATATGACTTGTATACACTCTATCTAAGTACAATCATGAGTAAATTGGTAAATTTGGGATGGGCTTAAATAGTAGGCAAGGGTGATCAACCATTCACCCTAAACTGCCTGATTCACATGGTTTTTTGTTAAACATTAGGCTAAAGGAGATCACTAAAACATACAAGCGTAACATATAAATAATGTTACAAATTTAACAAGTCTATAAACTAGGCAAGAGATTATTTTTCTCAACTTTAATCTGCTTCTAGATCAGGTCTGTTCTTATATTTTATCAGTGTGTAAACAATTTGCTTTAATCCCTTCCTAAAGTATGAAAATAAATCTTAATGTTTAGAAAGAATTTAAATGTTTAAAATGAAATATGAATTTCAAAAGAGGAACAAACAAATAAAATAGGAATTCTTAGGTTTTATTTTAGCAGCTACAGCACAGTAATTTGTTTGCTTGCTTTGTTTCAGTGGGGAGAAGAATTTTCATATTTTCTATTACATCTTTGCTGGATTGGCAGAAAAGAATAGATTAGCTCATTATAAATTGCCAGAAAATGAACTCCCAAGGTAAAAAAAACCAAAACAAAAACCTTTGTATTTTCTTGCTCTAGTAGTTCCTTAAATTCTCAAACAATTTTTTTCAAGTTAATTTAAACTGAAAACCCCCCGACATGCCTTGTATTGATTTTCCATGTGAAAAATTTCATTTTTCCCCCCACCATTTAATTAGTTATCTACAAAATGAACTTCTGACACCAGTGCAAGAGGTCCTGAATAATACTTTTTATAAATCCAAGTTTGCATCGATTGAGCAGTGCTTCAAAGTGATTGGCTTTACAATGGAGGTAGGTAATTGGCTGGAAATATTTAATTGGATTATTTAACAAAAAATATTTAATTGGCTGGAAATAATGCTGACATGCTGACAGATTAGTCATCAATAGACATATAGATATAAACAATATCTACATACTGTGTAAAAGAGACAATCAACAAAACAAAAACAGAGCAAAAAGACAAAAACACCTCCCCATCAGCAACCCAAATGTGCGTAGATTAACTCCAAGATTATCATTAAACCAGCAATCAAGAAATAAACAATACTTCTATCTGCCTCGCCTAAGAAATGGAGATGAGTGCTACCCCTACAGTCAGAAACTATTGGGCAGGAAATCTTTACCTATCAATCCTTTGTTATTTTTATCAATAACTCAAGGTGGCAGACCCACACAATAGTTCTCCCTCCTTCCTTTTCCATCACTACAATAAACCTGTTGAAAAAGAATTTTTTTACCTAAGGTGGGACTAATACTCACACTTTCCTGGTTTCTAGCCTAGTGCCTTAACCACTATTTAACCACAGTATAGATATTTCTGAATTCCAGGCCTTGTATCCATTTTTTGGCATGCGTTATTTGGCCGGGTTATTTTGAATTTTAGAAATTTCAACCTCAGTCTATCAAGAAAGAAGAAGATTATAGAATTTTGCATATTGATCTCAAAAATATTCTCGGGTTACTGAATAAAACACATTTGATTTTTGATTGATAAAACACATAAAATCTTCCCTGATCATGCCTTTTCAAGGATGTTGGAACCTTTATAGTTTTCTAAGACCATCTATGCTTAGGAGATACATATTGACACATGGCTCATGAACAAAAGTTATCCCAAGAGTTAAGAGTTGAATACACAGGGAATCCGTGTTTGTGTATCTCTTTTTGTGATCTCTTACTCACTTACCCATCATTAAACCAAGAAAAGAAAAAAAGAACAACTTAGTAATAATTATTGCAAGCATGATAGTTGAAGGTACTTGATCACTAGCTGCTTCCAGATCAACAAGCTCTTGAGTAGAAAGGTAATGAAGAGGGTGAGACTTCTTTATTTAGGTCTCTAAAACATGAAAGTGGGACCTACTGTAAATAAATAAATCCTAGAGTTGTAAGCAGATGAAAAATCAACTTGACTTGACTTTTTTGGTTTAATTATATTTAACACTGTTGAAATCCATTGGGTGCAATACAAAATCTCAAAAAATCAATAAGTATCTTTTCAGGCTCTTAATCTTCTCATAGTGTTTAAGCTCACCTTTATTTATCAACTAGTTGCCTCAAGAGTTTAGAATTATATACAGTAATTGTACTACCATAGTTCTAATTATATTATTTTGGCATCAATTCACATTAGTTTTGAAGAAATAAGGAGGTGGGTTGAGTATGCTTTAAAAGAACATTTTAGTTTCCTGTTTTTATTTTCCCATTTACAAAATCCCCTTGAATTTTTAAGATATTTACAAATATTGTGTCTCCATTGACAGCCCCACTTTAACTAGGTGAAAATAAACAGAAATGCCAGGTACCAGAAAAGTGATACCTGCAAAAATATAATGTCAAACCCAAAATTCTACTGTGTTTAGAAAACATCCAACATGGATTACAACAGACAAACTAATCTGACTATTTAAAGAAAACATTTTGTTTTTCACAGGGAAGCAGTGTGTTCCACTAATAAATACATTTAAAGGCTAGATGTCACTTTGGATCATAAAATCAGACTAAAAGTTATGTGGCAAACCAAATTAAAAGGGGGGTTGGGGGTAGGGGGAGTGATGCTGGAAATAAATGACATTCATGCCATACAAATTAGATTGAGCCATATTTAATGTAATAGGGCACTAGCCCCAAGATTTCAGTTGCAATATATATGTTACTGTGAGATGACCAAATCTGGTGTAATAATCTGAGTCAATCCTACAATAATTTAGAAAATAAATACAATGGCTAAATGGCTATTTTATTTAAACACCTACTGCATATTGCACAGTGCAAAAAAAAAAAAGGCAAAATACATTATACATTGTGTTCCCATGATAAGGTATAGCCAAACACATTGTTATGCTTAAAAGTTGTACTTAGGCAGGGTGCAAACTTGGGCTAGATTAAGATTTACATGTAATTTAAAAAAAACAAATAACTTTCTCCTCTACTTGTCATTTACTGTTGCAGCATCAAGAACTAGCTTTCAGTAAACAAAAATCCAATTACAGAAAAGAGGGAGAGAGACTGAAGTCAATTTTCTTCTGTGGGTTTATTTCAGACGAATCAACTAAATGAGGTGTATTATTACAAGCATGAGTAATGGCAAGGTTCAGAATTACATTGAAGTTCAAAATAGCCAGAAGAAGCCAGGGTGGGAATTTCAGTCCAATATAAAGGGAGGACTAAGAGAGAGATCTGTCAAAAAGTCATCCTAATACGTTTAACTCTGAAGGTTTACCTGGGTAACCCTACATTTTTAATGTTCCAATGACATCCATGTGGTTAAGATTAAGGTGAAGTGAAAGGGATGCAGCTATTAGAGAATGCTGATTTTTCATTAAGTGCAAAATCAATATTAACTGATTGTTCCCTGTTCTGCCTGTTTTAAGACTGAATTGGAATGCTTTTGTACACTTATTTCTCAGGAACTAGAGTGTGTATACTGTGTACTTGCTGCCATTTTAAATGTGGGTAACATTGAATTTTCATCAGAGGTAACCGAGTACATGATTGACAAGAGTGTAATTTCCAATCCAATGCCTCTGGAGAATTGTGAGTTATTCTTATTTTTAAAATAGATCGGCAATGTGTGTCTTGGAGTTCAGTAGGGCTTGCTTTCAGGGAAGTCTGCATATCAAGCATTGGTAATTGGGAGCCTCCAAATATTTTCATCTTTAACTCTTATGATCTTTGCCAAAATGTTCAGTGTTCAGAGATTTCAGTATTTGAAGCAAAAGCATCTGGAGAATGCCAGTTTCTTGCATCTGACATGTAGGATTACAGCCTTATTCAGCTGTCTTGTTCATTATAAAATCTGATGCAATATGAACGTAGCAGAATACTATTGATAAAATTTTTTGAGACCTAAGTCCAATCTTATTGACTTTGTCAACAAATGGGAGCCCAGTTTGGCCACATTAACCTTGTGGATGTCTACAAGTGTAATGAGGTTTCCCCTGATGATATTCAACCTCAATGTTTTCTGTTGAGATGCTTGCATGGCATTGCATTGTGAAACCATAAAAGATTTGATGTAGGTTAGGCAAGCTGTAAACCCAGGGCTGAAAGTAGCAGGCAATTACTCCAGACATTTTAATAAGTAGTGTAATTCTTTCATTGCAGTTTTCTGCTTAGGGAAAGAGAAGTGTTAAAAACGAGGGAAGACAAGCCAAAAGGAAAAGAAAGGTTATGTCAAGAAGGACATACTCAGTCCTCATTCGGTTAAAATGTTTTTCTATTTCTGCAGATCTTAATGCCTTACTGAGACCCTTCTCATGTGGGGTGGAGAGTGCCTTTTGGCTATATAAAAATTAGTATTCTGGGGAACTAAATTTGTTGTTGACATATTGGGTAATTTTATTCTGTTTATTATTGATTCATATTTCTTTGTACTTTCTGTGGGACAATTTTCTTCCTTTCATTTGAAAAACTCTCTTCCTTATAATATTAAATAAGAATAGAAAGCACAAGTAATGTTCAGATCCTGAGATTACTGAAGAGTGCTTTAGAAGAAGTACTTATACAAAACTAAGTAACAGACCTGAACTTTCTGAACACAACTATGGAAATATGGAAGTAAGACCATTTATTTGATTTCTAGCTGCTTCCTTGTTATTTATCCACGCAAATAAGTTGCAAGAAGCCCTAACCTCTCATTGTGTGGTTACCCGAGGGGAAACAATTATACGACCCAACACAATGGAAAAAGCTATTGATGTGAGAGATGCTACAGCCAAAGCATTGTATGGGTGGCTCTTTAGTTGGATAGTCAATCATATTAACATCCTGCTCAAACCAACTACAGGTTTAAGGTAAGATTCCCTCCAACTCTCTGTGAATTGAGATGACTTTATGAATTGAAGATCAGTATGGAATGTCTTCTGTCTGATAAAGGGGACATACATAGACATTTTCTTTCATTCATAGCTTTCAAAAGTTTCAGTGTATTTATATAAAAAATATATTAAAAAGTATATGCATATTCTTAATATTTTTTCTTTTCCTTCTTTTTTCTTTTCTATTTATTTTGTTTAAATAAATAAAACCCAAAACAAAAATGGAAAACAATACAAGTTTTTCACATGATATACAAATATTTATGTGCCATATATGCTTTGTCCAAGAGCACTGCCAACAGAACAATTGTTTCTGTTGTCCCTTTGTTTTCAGAAATTAATTCTTGCAGTTAGGATATTTAGCATTCGATAAACATCCATTCCAGAACTCTGGACATTAGACTCTACCAGTTTCTGCCTAGCATAATTCCTAAGCATTTTAAAGATCTTTCTGTGAAGTTGAAATGAAATAACTAAATGAGATTGAAATGTAAATCAAAGCTTTTGTATTTTCAGCGGAAGCGATAAAGGACTAAACATTGGAATTCTTGATATCTTTGGTTTTGAAAACTTCAAAAAAAATTCTTTTGAACAGCTCTGTATCAATATTGCCAATGAACAGATTCAGTTTTACTTCAGTCAAAATATCTTTGCATGGGAACAGGTAGGCATGCTTACATGCATATGCATACAAATATATGTTTCTCCATTTGTGATGTTCTAGGAGCTATTGAAGGACTTGGAAACTCAGTTCATGCTGCTGAGGAAAATTGAGGGACCACTGGATATTTCCCATATCCAAATGAAGGTTGGGACATGGTTGTCGTAAGCCAGAGAGCTTTAAAAACAAAAACAACTTTTCAGTTTCAAAATAGCAAAAAAAGAAACAAAGCAGAAACATTTGCCAAAAACTAGATGAAAAGGTAGGAGGGTAGGGCTCCTTTTTAAAAGCATATAAGGGAGATCTCAACAGGGATGTCGAGATGAATAGTTTTCATTTACTATTGAGGAACCAATCAGTGACAATGAAGCTCCCAATCTGTCACTCATGCAGCAAATGAGAGAAAGGGACCTACACATGTCCAGGCCATAACCATGCTCAGGTTAAAGCATGTTCAGCCAGATGTGCTGAAAGTGCTATAACTTGAACATGCTATCAGCAACAGGGGTGGGTTCTACTTACCTTTACTACCAGTTCGCAATGGGAGCACACGAGTGCTTCTGCACATGCGCAGATCATCCATGATGACATCATGGTGGGTGGGCGGAGCCTCCTGCCAGTTTTTCTACCGGTTCTATAGAACCGGACCAAACCAGGAGCAACGCACCACTGATCAGCAACATGTGGCTCTTAATATAGAAAAAGTGGGATGGTCAGTATATGAGGAGCACAGACTGTTTCTCATTAAGAAGCAATTGTGCAAATTTTGTAGTGTAAGCAGGCAGAGAAAGAAACTGAAAGAAAGAATTTGATAATTTCTGAATTCATATATTTTTATCTAGCAAAGGTAATCTTGGCTTCCTTGAAGAGGAAAAAAAAGTAGAATTGGAAGAAGGGTGTGTGTTTGTGTGTGTGTTCTGTGCACAATTGTTTGATTAGTTTCCACAAGTTAAATGTCCATCTGCAAATGCATTAAGCTTCTCATTTAGAGTATCCAGGCAACAGAATGAAGTGATAATAGGTTTGGTGCAAATGCAATTTTGTTTTGATGTGGAATAAAGCGTACAGTATAATTTATGGTTCAAGAGCAAAAATAAAAATAAAAATGGACAGCATACTGAGCAATTCTTTATATAAAAGCAACTGTGTTATTAATTTGCCAGCAAGCATATTAACTATGAATCCAATTGGGAGAAGGAATTTGCAGTTTTATTTCATGTGGGAAATATTCCATGTTAATTTGAAAGATCAGTGGTGGGTTTCTACTGGTTCGCCGCAAACTGCAAACCGGTAGTGGATGGGGTGGGAGCAGTGCCCCTGGGTCAGACCTGTTTGCAAGAACCGGTAGTAAAACCAGTGGGAGGCTCCGCCCACTGCCCTGGATGTCATCATAGGCAATCTGCAGATGCGTCCATTGCAAACTGGTAGTAAAGGTAAGTAGAACCCACCCCTGGGAGGGAGGCTCCACCCATGCACCTGGACGTCATCATGGATGCTCTGTGCATGTGCAGAAGCGCTGCGCGTGAGCGAAGCAAGAGTGCATGCGCTTCCAGTTCCGAACCTGTAGCGAAGGTAAGTGGAACCCACTACTGTGAAAGATGGATAATTTAAAATAGCAGTAGAATGTATTTGATTTGTTAAGACGAAGGTAAAACAAAATGGTACAATTACTGAAAATGAGTAAACTTGATGAGTCAGTAAACAGATATGTGGAGTTTAGGAAAGCAATGAAAGAAGAATATTCAGCTGTGAACATTAAAACAATGTTTGGGATATTTGCTTTGGAATGTGTTCTTCATTGGAGGGAAAGAACAAATGTTACAAAAACCCCAGATGGATGAATCTGCTTTGTTCATAGTATAAAAAAATGTGGCAATGCATTTTCAGCCCTTAAGTTGAGTGTTGTTACCCAGTAATCTGTAATTCCTCTTAGGGCTCCACAGTTTGAAATGGGAGGCAAACAAGTGCTGCTCTGTCCCTCTCCTGAATTCAAGAATATATTACCAATTTCTCATTGAGGACTTGCTCCATGAGCATATTATTAGATACAAACTTCCTCCAAATTCCTTCTGCTGTGCCATGTCAGGAATGTGGCTTGATGTGCAGGGACCAGGACTCCTGGATTTTCTTACTTCTATCTCAGAAAGCACAAATGGCATGACTACTATTTCGTTTTTCCAGGAGATGTCCTTTGCTTCAAGGATGCTATTCAACAGGTTCTGACAGGTCCTGGAGAACCGGTAGCAGAAATTTTGAGTTCGGAAAACTGGCAAATACCACCTCTGGGTGGCCACAGAGCGGGGTGGGAATGGAGATTTTGCAATATCCTTCCCCCAGGAGTGGGGAGGGAATGGGGATTTTGCAATATCCTTCCCCTGCCACGCCCACCAAGCCACACCCACAGAACCAGTAGTAAAAAAAATTGAATTCCATCACTGCTTCATCTCATTCTTTTCTCTTACATTTTCAGTGAGGTTTTGGTAAGAATAAGGTCTGAGGCCTACACTCTTGTGGTCTTCCCAAGAGCAGCTCAAAAAGAATAAGTAGAAGCAAGTACATGACTGGTTAAAACTGGGGAGAGAGAAAGTCTTCTCAGAGCAGAAAACAGGAGTAGAAAGTTTATAGAGAAATGCTAAGTTTTGGGAAAATTTGTCAATCTGATCTTTGGTACCAGACTTAATTTTTTCCTGTGCCATTCTGAACAGTTTGGGGTTATTCTTGATAAGCTTTGAAGGCCTTGCCTGAGTCTTAGGTTTACTTAAGATGTTTTGGAAGGCTTTAGTTGGTTTGTATGCTACTCTTTTCTATTGGATTTCAAGTCTCACCTTCTCCATAGAGTACATAACTGATCTATGGAATTCATTCATGGAATTCATTGTCACAATTTGTTTTGAGAACTACTAAATTGGATGACTTTAAAAAGCATAAATAGGATAAATTCACAGAAGAGATATTTATAATCGAGGGTCAAATAGTCTTGAAGACTCAATGTTACCTCTGTGTTGGGGGTAGGATACTTCCAGATATCAATTGTAGGGAAACAACTATGGCAGAAGGGAATATCACACCTCCAGCTTAGAAGCATCTCAGAGATATTTGGTGTAAGAAACAAAATTCTGAATGAAAATTTGGCCTGATCCAGTAGGATTATTCTAACATTCTTTTTAATGAGTTTTCCCTTAATTCCTTGGAAAGGATTGGGCAACCGTTTTTATTTCTGAATGGAACATGCCAAGCAGTGGTGGGTTGCCCCTGGTTCGCACCGGTTCTATAGAACCAGTAGTAAAACCGGCAGGAGGTTCCACCACTGACCTTGATGTCATCAAAACGCTTCTGCATATGCGCAGAAGAGTGCACATATGTGTGAGCAAAGCAAGTGCACACACGTGCGCGGCCCCATTACAAACCGAGTAGTAAAGGTAAGTAGAACCCATCCCTGATGCCAAGTGCCAGGGACATAGCATTTGTAATGCAATACTTGTTTGTCGTGCAAACCAAATTTACCAAATTCCTCTATCCTAGAGAAAGAAGTGTCATTAAAATCCATCACTGAATTGGATTCTGAGTAAGCTTGGAATGTGGAAGTTTTAAATGTGTCTCTGACTGCTAGCTGGTGATTCTAGATGTACTCTGCTAGTCTCCTGCTTATCTGTTCTATATAATGGCTGCTGCTGTCCTTAACAATTTATGTTGTACATGACTACTGCTTTTTTTTTCTCTTGGGCTGCTGCATCTTAGGTTTGCTTAAGATGTTTTGAGGGCTTTAGTTGGTTTCTGTGCTACTTTCTTCTATCAGATTTCAAGTTCATTCCAAATGAGGAACCTCAACTGTCTTCCAGTTGAGAAAGTCAACTGATTCTTTATTAGCTAAAGATTTAATACCCCATGTCCACATCATCTTTTCAGTTCACATTTTATGAAGTTACAATTTAAATTGGAACAAAATTAGATTCCTTACAGCTTTATAATAATGACTATTCTAATCATACCAGTGCTAAAGGCAAATAGTGGTTAGGGGGATGAAAATATTAATACCAGCTTATTTAGTTATTACTACTTCTTGTGCCATATCCATCATTGGACGTTGGTGATCATGTTGGTGATCTTATCATGTTATTAGTTATTACTGGATTTTATTGTTTGATTTGATTCCTGGCATTTTGTCATGATCCTCTAAGAACTTTTGGGGTAGTATTAAGACAGTTATTATGATGAAGGTTAAATCAATTATATAAATTTCATGCTCGCTCCACTCCCTATTCCTCTGCATGATGTAGTCTAATTTTTAAAAACTGGGATGGGCAGGGGATAAGAAAACAAGCGGGACATATATCTGTGGTTTCCGTAAATTTTAGTAGGGAACGTATGGCTTATTGTTGGCTGCCTGTTCCCAACTGTGCCATGGATTGGTGGTCAAGTAAATCAACAGAAGGATTTGCTGCTTGATTGGAAGTTTAGGTTCAGACCATAGTTCTTAAATCTTTTATTAAATCCACTTGCTCTGCTTTTCCTATTGTTCACATACACCGGGTATCTTTACAAAATACTTCAGAAAAACACTTTTTTTTTCTTACAGAATGAATACCTGAACGAAGGCATTGATGCACGAATTATTGAGTATGAGGACAACAAACCACTATTAGATATATTCCTACAAAAGCCAGTGGGATTACTGTCCCTTCTTGATGAAGAAAGTAATTTTCCTCAAGCCACTGATCAGACGCTTGTTGGTAAGCTGTTGGCAGCCTGTACATAAAGATATATTGGCTTTTTTTAGGGTTTAAAAAGAAATAGGATTGTTTTGCAGATTATTTTAAAATTACCTAATTCACACTTAGTCAACAGCCTAAAAGATAGGCTCAAAATCCAGATGGATCTCAACAAACTTGAACACTGGGTTCATCTTACAAAATGAAAATCAGTGTAGAGAAAAGTAAGGTTTTACACTTAGGCAAGAAAAACCAAATGTAGATTAGGTGAAACCTGGCTCACAAGCAGTAACCGAGAAGGATCTTGGAGTCCTAATGGACAATCACTTAAATATGAGCTAGCAGTATGCGTCAACAGCCAAAAAGCCATGTAATCCTAGGCTGCATTAAAAGGGGATAGTATCAAGATAGTGTGAAGTATTAGTATCACCACATTTGGTAAGTAAGACCACATTTGGAATACTATATCCAGTTTTGGTCACCATGTTATAAAAATGATGTAGAGACTCTGGAAAGAATGCAGAAAAGGCCAACCAGGATTAGGGGACTGGAGGCTAAAATATATCAAAAACAGTTGCAGGAATTGGGTTTGTCTGGTCTAGTGAAAAGAAGGAGTAGGGGTAGTATGATAGAAGCATTCCAATAGGCTGCCACAAAGAAGAGGGGTTCAACCTGTTTTCCAAAGCATCAGAAGGCAAGACATGAAACAATAGATGGAAATTAATTAAGGAGATAAGCAATGTAGAACTGAAGAGAAATTTCCTACTAGTGAAAACAATTAACCACAAAATGGCTTGCCTTCAGAAGTTGTAGGTACTCTATCCCTGGAGAGCCACTTGTCAGGAATGGTATAGTATAGCCAGAGTCTTATCGAAATTCCCTAAAAAAATGTGTGATTTGGAAAACAGACACATATCCAAATGTGTATGTTGGGGAAATTGTTAACAAAAAGTCATAATTGCTAAAGAAATGCATAGATTAGCAAAAAGTGAGAATGAGATACAGTTTAGTAGAAATATCTATGAAACTACATGTATAAACTTATACACAGACTTCTTTTTAAAAGGCAGACAAAATAGATTCATGGTTGAAAAAGCATCAAACTGAGCAAAGCTGAAGTTGATAGATTTACCCATTTTTACACAGATTTCTCACTGAAGTGTTTTCATTTATGCCTTCAGGGTGAAAATATTCCCACTGCTAATAGTATCTGTATAGCTAATATTTTTTTTGCTTCAAGAAGCTATTAAGCAGAAATATCAGGCAGAACCATAAAGTCTTCCTCTATTTAACCCAGAGCAGTGGGAAGTTCAGAGCATCCTTTCCAGAGTAATTTTCCTTCATATCACCAAAATATTTTTTAGAATTTCTAAATGCAGATTTACATGAGTGATACAAAAGCTAAGGTAATATTGGTGATGTTATAAGAGCAGTGTTTATCTTTACAGAAAAGTTTGAAGACAATTTGAAATCCAAATATTTCTGGAGACCAAAGAGAATTGATTTGACATTTGGCATTTACCATTATGCAGGGCAGGTAAAAAGACTGAATAATTTTTCTCTATTAATGTGATTATTTTATAACAGGCTAACTTATTTCAATACATTACAAAAGTCTAAGCAGATTTTTACACCATAAATGGTTACAAATATTGACTCTGTGCAACACAGTTATACCTTCTCTCTCTCTTCCCCCCTCTTGCTCTCTCTCTGTAAGAGAGAGAGAGAGAGAGAAAGAAAAGAGAGAGAGAAAGAAAAAAGGCAGGAAGGCAAGAAGGAAGGAAGGAAGGAAGGAAAGAAGGAAGGAAGGAAGGAAGGAAAGAAAAAAGAAAGAAAGAAAGACAGACAGACAGACAGACAGACAGACAGACAGACAGACAGACAGAAAGATCTTCCTCCAGGATCATAGAACACACATGCAACAATCTTTCTTCTTTAAAGCATTTATAAGTACAGTCACTAAAAAGAAATAATAGCTTATAAAGTTGGAAACCAGCTCTTTTAACAGCATTGTCCACCTATGCCTGGAGCCTGAGATCCATTTCATACAAAACTGTTATCATGGCTGCCTTTATGTGCCCAAGAATTCATGGTATATTCAACTTCACGTGTCACATAGGCCTTAGAGCTACTTCTCATATGAATAATGATCCTGCTCTTGCTGAATTGGCATAAGAGACACTTACCAATCTGAACAGCCTGTGTTAAAGCTAAACAGTCTGCTTGAGCTAGTATTCTCCAGATGATTTGGATTTTAATTGAAATCCAGTATAATTTGAGAACTCTTTGAAGAAAGTTGCGTTGGAATGTGTAGATCAACAATACTGACCTATTTGCTTGTAAGTGTATCAGAATGGATGTCTTTTTGTGCATCTTCTTCTTCAAACAAAGACCACTATTAACACTGGTTACTTTTCACCTCCCAGTAGACCCAAGTCCAAGAACCAAATTGTAAATCTTCCCTGTGAACTCAAGGAATACCTGTCTCCAAGTCTTGAGGAAGAGCCTTAAGCACATATTTGTTGCCATGGGTACTGTGTGTAGGGCCTTTTGCCATATACACATATTCTTCTGCTGGGAATACGGCCTCATTGCCTCCTCACACATTTACAGTATCCTTATATATTGTACATTATATATCTTTTTTGACTAGCAGGCCCCTAACTGCCTACTCAGTTGAATAGCAGACCTGTACAGTAATCACATAGGGATGCGGTGGCTCAGTGGCTAAGATGCTGAGCTTGTCAATCGAAAAGTTCAGCAGTTCAGTAGTTCAAATCCCTAGTGCTGCATAATAGGATGAGCTCCCATTACTTGTCCCAGCTTCTGCCAGCCTACCAGTTCGAAAGCATGTAAAAAATGCAAGTAGAAAAATAGGGACCACCTTTGGTGGGAAGGTAACAGCATTCTGTGCACCTTTGGCATTTAGTCATCCCGGCCACAAGACCACAGAGACGTCTTCAGACAGCGCTGCCTCTTCGGCTTTGAAACGGAGATGAGCACCACCCCCTAGAGTCGGGAACGACTAGCACATATGTGCAAGGGGGAACTTGACCTGACCTTACAGTAATCACATTCCCTCCATGGCCTTCCAAAGGGAATCGGTCTATTCATATGGTAGCTGAATATCACCTTCATTGGGGTTTTATATGATTTTTTTAATGATTTATTGATATTTGGCAGATACAGTCTATTTTATTTCCGAAGAACCTTCTGTTTTTCTCATTCAAGAACAGAGAATCAACTGAAGAAGAAAAAATAGCATTGAATAAACTGTTGCTGACCTTCTGTATTTTCATTCAGGTTCTTTATAATGTAAATGGGTTCTTAGCAAAAAACAGAGATACTTTACCAGCTAATATTGTACTACTCCTGCGATCCTCTCAGAATCACTTGATTCGGCTCTTAGCAACCCACCCTCTTACCAAAACAGGTAATAAATTCTACCTTGTGTTTGCCAGGTCCGATATTCTTCGCTATCTTTGTATTTTGTGGCTTCCTCATGGGATTACATAGAAGGAGCTATCAGTCATGATAACCACCATACAAGAATATCAGTGAAGGCCATGTAATTGGTGCCTTATCCAGGACCCTGCTCCTTATCTGTGATTTTTCAATGTCCTGCCCAGTGGTGAAATCCAATTCTTTTTACTACCGGTTCTGTGGGCATGGCTTGGTGGGTGTGGCAGGGGAAGGATACTGCAAAATCTCCATTCCCACCC
>JANHZT010002993.1:137692-148027 GCA_032468215.1 Stegonotus admiraltiensis
GGAGATTTTGCAGTATCCTTCCCCTGGAGTGGGGTGAGAATGGAGATTTTGCAGTATCCTTCCCCTGGAGTGGGGTGAGAATGGAGATTTTGCAGTATCCTTCCCTTGGAGTGGGGTGAGAATGGAGATTTTGTAGTATCCTTCCCCTAGAGTGGGGTGGGAATGGAGATTTTGCAGTGTCCTTCCCCTGCTACACCCACCAAGCCACACCCACAGAACTAGTAGTAAAAAAAAATGGATTTTACCACTGAGTAAGAGGTTCCACAGGCATTGTTTCTACAGTAACCATAATCTTTTTTAAAAAATGGGGCATTATGAGACATAATGGAAATTGTGGGCCTTACACAACTGGAGGAGTTCAATTTCCCAACACAGTGCTGGCCACAGAGATACTACAACACTTTTCAAATAATTGGAACAGATTGTTTCAAACTCAATTTGAAATGCTTGCATACCTCTAGTTTAATATATATCGGAAATATACCGTAGCTAGGTCACTATCAGTTCTGACCCATCCATCTGTAGTTAGATACAAACAAGAGCTTACCCCTGGTTTTCTGAATGTGGAAAATTGCAGCTTGGATAAACACATGTGAATATCAAAAATATCAAATCATTATTTGATCAAGATCTAACTTCCCAAACTGAGATGAAATTGAAGACAAGCTTGCTTTAAGAACTGCTTTACAGGTAATAGAGTACAGATAGTCCTTTACTTATGACTGTTTGCTAAACAACTGTTCCACAGCAAGATGGGTGGCAAACAAATCAAATGAAATGAAATAAATAAGCTACTTATGACCTTTTATGAAGTTATGACATCTGCAAACCCCCATGGTCACCTGACTGCATTTTGGGTACTTAGCAACCAGCTTACCTTTTATGGCTGTTTCCAATATTCCATGGTGATGTGAATGTGATTTTGCAATGTTTTTTTCCCATTTCTGGCATTTTCTTCTGGTTTCCAATAAAAATACACCCATTGGTGAAAATTGGTTTGCTTAATAACTTCTGTGTTCACTTAATGACCATGGCATTTGCTTAACAACCTTAACTTAATGACTGCCACAAAAATAATCAGAAAATTGGATCTGGTCATGTGATGCCAGGACACAATGACTTACAGCTGTAAGTCCAGACTCAGTTACAGTTTTAATTTCAGGATGATCTATAAAAGCAACTTGGAGCCTAGGCCTGAGGATCACAACAGTTGATTCACATGTACATACATACATACATACATACATACAGGTATTGCATTCTATTCCCAGAGAAAAGGTGAAACATAAATGTAGTAAATATGTAAAGTCTATCTGACTTACACATATATATATACCTACATACAAGAATCAATAAATGGAAGGTTTCGGTTATATTCACTTTCAGCGTACTAAAAGGAATTAATTGCATTAAAATGTCATTCTCTGCAGCACCTTAGTTTAGGAAATAACCTTTGTTCTTGAGAAGAAAAACTTAATTGTCAATTCGTTCAATTTAGGAACCTTCTACATTCCAAATAAGAAACTAAAACAATAAATGTAAGCATTACTCAGCTGTATTATAAATTAACATTATTCCTTCTGGCCTTTCAATATATCAGTGACCTTTCCAAGCCTTTATTTATCACATGTAACAAAGAAAAAGTTAGTACCTAATTGTGCTGAGGTTACACTGATGTATTGCTGATCATTTTTGATTATAAATGTTTGTGTCATTTTCTTAATTAAAATGACATAATGTGGTAGAATAGCATTTTCCTTACACACAAGAATGATGAACTAACCCACATGAGAAAATTTCCTTCCTTACCCATATAGGTCAAACAAAGGAGAATACAATAAATATCGTAAATTGCAGGCTATTCATACAGTCATGTAATCAAAGCTTTCTTGTGGAATGATTAAATATATTTGAGCTGGATCAAGCAGGTATATCACTTGGAAACTACATTCTTTGAGAAATGATTGAAAGAACTCATTCTTTTGAACTCAGAGGATTAAAAGATACTGGTAATCTTCAAATATCTTTTTGACTGTCACCCAAAAGACAGGCTTATTTCGTTATTTCTTCAAAAGGCAGAAGGAAAATTGCAGATAGTAATTCATTTAATTTAAGTATTATTCCAAGGTCTCCAGAGGTAAGGTGTCTTTTGAACACATGTAATATTAGGAGTGTAAAGAAGAATTAAGATATTTCTCTAGATGCAGAAATAGCAAATTTTAACTAAGATGTATCTAGACTTTTCCATATCATGTACAGGTAATCCTCAATTTATGACCACAATTGGTAAACAAGATATGTGATAGCTTTGTTTGACGACCACAATCCAATATTCCCAATTGTGGTTGTTAAGTGATCTTGTGGGTCATTAAGTGGACCAATTCCCAGGTAAGGAGCGGAGGCTCAAGGTGGTGGGAAAGACATGGGAGGTCTGTTTAGGAGCTGAAAATCCTCCCTTGCTGAAATCCTAGCAGGTTTTTCAACCCCTGAATGAAGAAACACTCTTGGCCTATGCCAGGCCTCACAGGGGCTCCTCCAACCATTTGAGGCAGTCCATGTTCCAGTGGTGGATTTCAAATTTTTTTACCACTAGTTCTATGGGTATGGCTTGGTGAGTGTGGCATGGCTTGGTGGGCGTGGCCTGGTGGGTGTGGCGGGGAAGAATACTGTAAAATCTCCATTCCCACCCCACTCCAGGGGAAGTTTACTACAAAATCCCCATTTCCTCCTGATCAACTGGGACTCGGGAGGTAGAGAATAGATGGCGTTAGGGCCAGTCAGAGGTGGTATTTACCAGTTCTCCGAACTACTCAAAACTACTGGTTCTCCAGAACTGCTCAAAATTTCCACTACCGGTTCTCCAGAACTGGTCAGAACCTGCTGAAACCCACTTCTGCCATGTTCCTTACCCTACCACACTGCCTCTCTGCATGGATTTTGGCTCCCTATCCTTTTTGGGGGCTGACTAAAAGAGGAATTAGCTCACTCCATCTCTGCGTGGAAGGGAACTTTTTCAGTGGAATGCAGAACAGGCTTGACTCTTCAGAATTTGTATTCCATTTCTGCACCCTGTCAAGGTAGTTCAGCTGCCCTCCATGTGCAGAAGAGAACTCCCTCAATAGGTGTTTTGTCAACTTTTGTGGGATGCAGGAATGGAGCTTGTTTCTGAATTCCACCAAAGCAGCTCAGCTCCCCAGGAGCCCTCTTGGCATACGCCAACAGTTGCAACTGTCTCTACTGACTTTCCCATTGACTTTCTGTGAAAGCCAGCAGAAAAGATTGAAAATGGTGATCACATATTTTCAGGGCACTCGGCAATCAGTCATAAGCGTGAACAGGTTGCCAAACAGCAAGATTACAATGATATGACCACAGAGGGTTGTGTGCAACAGTTTGGGATGACTGGAGGTGCTTTATTGGCTGTAAAGCACTCTTTCTGAGGCTGTCATAATTCCAAACCATCGTTAAACCAACAGTCATAAACTGAGAACTACATGTAATTAGGAATTCATTTTTAAAGTAGCTTGGAAGGCAAACTGCAGATTTGAGACTTTCAGTCACTGGTGGGTTGCCCTTGGTTCAGACCGGTTCACAAGAACCAGTAGTAAAACTGGCGGCAGGCTCCACCCACTGACCCGGACGTCATCATAGGTGATCTGCGCATGCACAGAAGGGCACGTGGGCGTGATGCAAATCGGTAGTAAAGGTAAGTAGAACCCACCCCTGCTTTCAGTACGTATCTCCAAGAGAGAGTGCTGGCTCTTTACTTCATATAGACATTTTTCAGCAGCTTCTGTCCTGGATGTAGGAAAGATTCATGTTTTTAAAAGAAAGAAATCCATAGAATAGAATTATTTCTGGGGAGGAAAACAGGCTTCCTTTGTCTCTTGTTGCAGAACCTATTACTACTTAGAATCTCCAAATTGCTGGAGAAGACCAAAAAATTGAAGCAGAAAGCGATTTGCTTCAGCAAACTTATGTCTGTGGAAATAGGTAAATACATAAAGCTAGCCTTTTCTACTTTCTTTTGTATTGTGACGCATCCCATTTTCTTTTTCTCTTTGTACAAGTTATGGGACTGCGTGTTTGATTTTAGGTTTGGTGCATATCTTATAGACTAATTTTGTTCTTTAAAACCCTCTTTGTAATGTTTTGCAGTCAAAAGTCTTTAGTCATAGCAGACCAGTGCCTCTTTGTGGTTTGTCTGGAATAGTGTATTTTTTGTTGACGTTTGCTTTTTGGAAGATTAATTTGCAAGCTGCTCACTTATGACCTGTGCAGTTATACAACTGTCTATTTCTACATTAAATATTTGCATTTTAATTCTTGCAGGTAAAAAGGGGTAGAGAGTTTTTGGGGTTTTTTTACATTTTGTCTCTTTTTAAATAATGAAGCTAGATTTTATTTGTCTCCTGTGAGATTGATTTATCTCCCAGTGGACTGGGAAGAAGGGCAGAAGCTGCAGATACCAGCTATTCTGCTTAGCCAGAAGATGGCATATCAAAATTATTTCTTGTTTATCTCTTAACATTTAGAAAAGCATCTGACAGATCTCTCATACATGTCTGCGTTAGAGTGTGGTAATCATGAGAAGTTTCCACTTAGGGTGTTAATACTCAAAACAGGTGACAGGTGAAAAGAGCCGAGGTACCGCAGTGGTTAGAGTGCAGTACTGCAGCTACTTAAGCTGACTGCTAGTTCAGCAGATCAGCAGGTTGAATCTCACCGGCTCAAGGTTGACTCAGCCTTCCATTCTTCCAAGGTAGGTAAAATGAGGACCCAGATTGTTGCGGGCAATATGCTAATGCTAAATGCAATATGCTATATGCTAACTTTGTAAACCACTTAGAGAGGGCTGTAAAGCACTATGAAGCGGTATAGAAGTCTAACTAATAAATAAATAAATAATAGCAGGAAGTACCATATCAAACAGAAACAGGCATATAAAGAATGGGAGGACTTCCTTCTGAGAGAATAAGTATAGTGTCTGTGGGTTTCACCATTGCTTTAGATTAAAAAGTCTAACTGAACAGTAGCAGCACTTGGCAAAGTAAATTTGAAAATTAAACCGAAAAAATTCAGGAGAAGGCAAGGGCAAATCTTGCTGTTCTGTTGCCAAGAAGATGCCATATATGTGTCCAGCAGCTCAACAGAACTCGGGATCAGGTTAAAGATGGATGTATTTTTTTTACTGTTTACAAATATAATAGTCTCCCTAGCAACTCAAATATGTTCAAATGGTTCCACTTACTTTTGCTACCAGTTTGCAATGGGAGCACTTGCTCACGTGCGGTGCTTCTGTGCATGTGCAGAAGGTTCTGTGCATGCGCCGAGCATCCGTGATGATGCCTGGGTGGGTGGGTGGAGCCTCCTGCCACCATTACTACCACTTCGCAAGATCCAGACTGACCCGGTAGCAACCCACCACTGAATGGGTTAGACTTATAATTATAGAATTGCAAAATAACAAGGTTGGAAGAGGCCTTGGAAGTCTTCTTGTCCAACTCCCTGCAGGAGACCCTGTACCATTTCAGATAGGTGGCTGTCCAATCTCTTCTTAAAAACCTCAAGTAATGGAGCACTTGCAACTTCTTATGATAAATTCATAATAAAATTTTAGTTAGCATTAGAAATTGGTTGTATAAATAACCGCAACTGAATCTAAAACAAGTATTTCATATACATTTTAGTTTTTGAGCTGAAATCATCACATGATTTAGCAAAATAAATCAGTTGATATAGAAAGAAGTACAATTAAAATGCGCTAGATATAGTGCCAAGATTTATACTTTCCAGACATGGGATTTATTTTTCCCCATTCTGGAAAAGGTCCAATATCTAAGTTTGGTCTATATACAATATCACTGGTTGAAAGTCTGTTCATCTTAATGCAATCTAGCACTAATTGCCTATATGTTATAATTAAATAATAAAGCAATTAATGTGTATATTGGTTATATAAAGAAGTATATATTCTTCCATTTGGAAATGAAGTGTCTCATCAAATTATTTGCAAAACCCTACCACTCAGCCTCTTAAAGTCAACACCAACATTTTGAATTTGTCTCAAAAACTGATCAGCAACTAGTCTAGTTAATACTGGAGTCATATTTAATATATTTGGTGCTGTGTGATATCCATTGTATAGTATAAATTAAATAACCCTTGCTTGCTTTTTAAAAAAAGGAGTTAAAGTTGATTCAAAACAATAGTCAGCTTACAAAAAAGATGGGAATTTATTTCCTAATACTTACTTTGTGATTTTTTTAAACTGTCTGAATATATTCTAATAGTACCTGTTGGGATCTCCAAAATTATGTCCTTTTTAATGGTATTTACAATTAGTCTTCACTCACCACAATTAGGACCGACAACTCCATTATTAAGCAATATGTCCAAAAACAACATGTGAGAGTATCCAATTTATCCCAAAAAACTAAAAACTGGACTTCCTTGGTGTTTCTTGACGATATTTCACTTCTCATTCAAGAAACTTCTTCAATTGTAACTATGTGATGGGAAACAAAAATGATTTATACTCTTTGCAGTCAGCCACTCTGGTTCAGGTAACTCTGAGGAAACAGATTAACTCCCAGGTAGTCTCAGTGCCTCCAAGAGTGTTAAAGACTGGCTGACTGCAAACAGATTTCCATTCACCTGAAGAATGGAGAAGAAGCTTCTTGATGAGAAGTGAAAGACTTCATGAAAAATAAGAAAGTCCAGTTGTCTTTTTTTAAAGCACCTTTGGAACAATCATGACATGAATGACTGAGAAGCTCCATAGACAATGCCCAACTTATAGCATCAGTTCTAGATGTGGTTGTTAAGTGAATCACCTGTGGTCATTAAGTGCTGTATCACATGACCACATATGTGATTTCTGGCCAGCTTCTCCATTGACTTTGCTTGTTGGAAGTTTGTCATAAAAGTCACAAATGGGACTCCATGTGGAAGCTGGGACAGCCACAAGCTCAAGGACCAGTTCTAAATGTCCCTTTTAAGTACCATGGTAACTTTGAATAATTCCTGAACAAATAGTTGCTAAGCAAGGACTACCTGTATAAGTTTGGTAAATATACAAAAATGTTTAAGAAATTATACCATCAGGGGCAAGGAATCAGAAACATTTGTAAGGTTGCAGCATAGAAGATTTATCCAAGACTATACACAAGACTCTGGTCAATTAAGTTCAACACTACATTAGCACCAGATAAAGATCAACAGAATTCAGGAGGAATTGAACTTGGAGCACTTGTGGGAATGCAAGTATTCTAAACTGATGACATGTTTAACTTCACCCTCTGGCTGCTAACTCTACTTACTGCATCTCAAAATGGTTTCTTGTCTCAAATATATTGCTGTTTCAAAACAGCTTTCTCATAATGAACGTTCTTTGCAGTTGGTTTCAAAAGAGAGGATGGTGATCATATACAGAGAAGCCCAAGGCGATTTCCAAAATCCAAGATTTTAGATGATCCTGAAGATTCAACCTTTTATGCTCTTCTACAGGTAAGCAGTAGTTTTAAATGATATGGTTAAAAAGCCACTGTTTTTACGAAAGGAATGCTTAATATTTCTGGCCTTTGATTGACATGCATAAATACCCTGTTGGAGGAGTGGAATTACAAAAACTGAAAATGGTGCCCACAGACTGAAATCTGCATTGCATAGTAAAAGATGACATATGGTTATGAATGCCATCTTTCTTTCTTTCTTTCTTTCTTTCTTTCTTTCTTTCTTTCTTTATTTATTTATTTATTTATTTATTTATTTATTTATTTATTTATTTATTTATTTATGGATCTTCCTACTAGTCATGGCTGGTGTCATGCCAACAGATGCATTCCCAAAAATACAGGTGAAGACTACAAATGATGGAACCAAAATGATATAATTACTCATACTGAATTAAAGTTCATAAAATAAAATTTAATAGGATTACTTGCCATGTACATAATAATTTACTTCCTTTATACATTAAAATTTTTAATTCTGTAGTGGCTTCTGGTGGTGCACAACCTCTGGAATTGATTCTGGAGGGTTTAGGGAACTGCAAATAATACCATAACTCAGGTTGCTCAGCCTAAGGGCTTTCAGGAAGCCCTTAATTCATAACAAACTTTGTTTATTCAGTTTGACTTTATTTAGGATCTAAATGAGTTTTCTTGTTAGTTTTGATAAAATAAAATCTTTAAACCAGTACAAGAAAGCTTTTGATTCAAAATCATTTCTGGATTCACCATTGAACCCAGAATAAAATGATGCATTGTACATTGCAGTTTGTACATTGATGTCTTTTCCCAGACAAGTGCAGAGAAATGGTATAAGAGATGAAAGGAAGGGGTCTTCTCACCCATTTATATGTGACATTGTAATATTTTAGTTAATTCCCATGTGATTATTCATGGCTGCTTTCCAGATCTGACCTTAATGCAGTTAAAAATAGAAAAAGGGACTTTGGGAAATAGCAATAAATAGCAATAGCATAGTATGTCAAAGGGAAATTGAAGGAGCTATTTTCCTAGTTCCCTCTTAAAAGCAATTAAGCCTACTTGCTGGAGGCATATGCAAACTATTGACCTACTTAGCAGCAGGTGACAAAATACATTTGCTTAGTCAGCCTGCCTCAGTGGCTACCATTCAACCGAAATGATAACAGACTAGTTGCAGAAATGAAGGTGGTTCTAGATATTTTTATCTAGAAATTCTTATCTTCGCCTGAAGCAGGCTAAGAGGCTTGGAGCAGCTGTTGCTTTTAACATTATTCGCTCCCTCTTTTTTTGTGACATCTATGACAACATAATGTCACATATTTATGCAGTGCATTTCTCCTCCTCGCTGAGTCATAAAGCAAGGCAGCATCACATCCAGAAAGAAAAATAAAAAGATGTTGAACTGTGACAAAAGTTTCTAGGTGTCTTTCAGTGCCTTGTTCCACCTGCTCATAATCGGTGTTTGGAAAGGCTTCCAAACCTTCCAAAGGCTTCAATCTTAAGAGGAATTCCCATTAAGAATGAATCCAGCCTTAATTAGAATGATAGGGTATTCCATAAACAGATATGGAGGCTTCTTGTTCTGCTGCAGGTGTTCTTCTTTATGTCAGTTCCAGTGGTGAAATTCAAATTTTTTTACTACCAATTCTGTGGGTGTGGCTTGGTGGGCATGGTGTGGTTTGGTGGGCGTGGCAGGAGAAGGATACTGCAAAATCCCTATTCCCTCCCCACTCCTTGGGAAAAGATATTGCAAAATCTCCATTCCCACCCCATTCCAGGGGAAGGATACTGTAAAATCCCCATTCCCTCCCCACTCCTGGGGAAAGAATATTGCAAAATCTCCATTCCCACCCCACTCTGGGGTCAGCCAGAGGGGTTTTTTGCTGGTTTTCTGAACTACTCAAAATTTCCACTACTGGTTCTCCAGAACCTGTCAGAACCTGCTGGATGTCATCCCTGGTCAGTTCCTTAGATATTGTGACACTTCTACCCTATTACCCCAGTCCTTCTTTTCATTAAATTAGGATATACCCAATTCCTTCAACCATTCTTCATATGCCTTAACTTCCAGATCTGATCATCTTTGTTGCTCTTCTCTGCACTCCTTCTAGAATCTCAACAATTTTTTTTATAATGTGACAACCAAAATTGGATGCAATATTCCACATATTATCTTACCAAAGCACTATAAAGTGATACTAACACTTCACATGATTTTTATTTTATCCCTCTGTTGATGCAGCTTAAAACTAGCTTTCTTTGCTGCTGTAGCACACTGCTAGCTCATATTGAAGTGATTGTCTCCTAGGACTCTTAAGGTCCCTCTCACAATTCTACTGTTGAACCAGATACTACCTATTCTATACCCATGCATTTGGTTTTTCATGCCTAAGTGTAGAGCCTTATTTTATTTCACCACTGAAGTTTATTTTGTTAGATAGGGCCCAGTGTTCAAGTCTGTCAAGATCCTTCTTTTTTAAGCCTATTTTCTGCAGTGTTGGCTATTCCTGTCAGCGTGATGTTATCTGCATATTTGATGAGTTCCTTTCTATCCCTCATCCAAATTGTATTATACTTAAATTGGTATCAGTCATCACTAAAGGATTGTTCAGGTTTTAGTCCTATTTTCAGTGCTTTAAACTGCCTTAACTGGCATTACATCAGAACTATTTATTCTACAGGGTCATACTGCAATCATGGTACTACCATATCTACTGTACACCTCTTTCATTCTATATCCCATCCATTTCCTTCTTGGGAGAAGTATAGCAGAATAGAATAGAATAGAATAGAATAGAATAGAATAGAATAGAATAGAATAGAATAGAATAGAATAGAATAG
>JANHZT010002996.1:93520-104976 GCA_032468215.1 Stegonotus admiraltiensis
GTCAGCGTAGCACTTCTGTTTTTGCAAGGAGCTTTTCAGGAGTGAGATCTACTAACCTTCCCTACCGGTTTGGAAGTGCAGGCTGCCATCGTTACTGGTTCAACTGAACCGGTCTGAACTGGTAGCATTTCATGCCTGGAGCTTTCTCAGTGGAGATTATCCTTGATAAAAGTAAATACAAAGACTAGAATTCATTGGGTAATTAAACACTATTTCTAAAAGAGTAAGCAGGCACCAGCTTTTATTTTATCTGCTCATTTTATTCAATATCTATGACACACATTTACTAGCCTACCAGGTATTTTTGAATGGGCACAGTGAACAAATAATTCTCTGGTCATCCTTTGCAATGATTCTCTTTCTGTCTTTTAACAACAGCTGGACTTATAGGATATCAGCCATATAGCCATCTACAACCTTTGGAAAGGGTATAGCTGTCCTGATTTCTGCTTGCATTACGCCAGTTGCTGGTATGAAGGCAACATGCCTTCACTTCAGAGGTACAAGCCCTATAGAATGACTTCTAAGAAGAATGTTAATACAATTTTATTTCTTCTTTTCTTACATACACTGCCTCTTATTATTGGAATGAAGATATAAAAATATTGGAACTATCAACAAAATAAATGCACACTATTTTATTGATCTGCCCTTCATGGGACCATTTTTCAGAACATTCATTTTAAATCATCTAAGGAATTTCTAGGTAGTTGAAGAGAGTTACAGTAAATATTTTAAATACATATCATAGCTGCGAGCTTGAGCAAAGTGGCCAAAATGTGGAAATAAACAAAGAACAACAATGCCACATAAGCTCAGAGAAATAGTTGACTATGGTAAATAAGGAACTATATCCAATTAATCGTTTTTTTCTTATACTGAAGAAGCAAAATGCTGCTGTTGCTACAACTAATACTATAGAAATAGCTTCTATGATTTTATTTTTAAAAGCACAGAAAAAAGGTCCATATCTACTGTAACAGGCACATCTCCACTCTGCAAATGACATGTATAAAAGTCGCTACATTTTCTGCCACATTTTCATTTTGGCAGACATCTGAGCATATTTGGCAGGGCCATGGTATAAGGGGGTAAAAGACAAATGGTTTGTCATGAAACCTTTAACTAAACTGATATTTCAGCAGTGAGGGTGCCAGCATTTTTCTTTTGTTTTCTCCTTTGTACGACATGCATGACAGCCTCATCAGCATTGTTAATAACTTGGCAATACCTGGTCTACTATTCATTGCTCTATCAGTCACTCAAGTGAGTTTCAGGAAAACATGGGATGCCAAACCCTTTCTCATGAAATCATGTCTTTATAAGCAACTAAAGTGAGAGGAATGAAATTCTAAAAAGAAAGAAAGATTGAGTTGGATTTAGAATATGACTTTTTAATATTATTTTCCCACTTGTTCAGAATTAAATATAAAATTGGTAGTATGGACTTCAGTAACAAAGACAATTTAGAATGGAACAGATCTTTCCTACATTTGTAATACATTTTACAAATGTAGAGTCCCAGTGTATAGATATTAACAAGCCACAATAACTTAGACCAATGAAATTATACTATGAGTATAAAATTTATGTGACATTTACTGTCAGATAGTTGAAAAAAAATCAAACCATCAGTCAAACAAAACAATTGATTTAAATTGGATTCTCTAATTACATCTTCAAGGTCAAGAAACGAGAAAGGTTCAAAATATTTTCACAAACACTACTTAAGACATCTGAAATGGATAAATATAGATGATGAAACAGAGTAGTCTTGAAATCTGATAAATATCTTGTCAACAGTTTTTTTTCATTCAACAGAATTGCAATCCAATGGACCATCATATATCAAAAATATATTTGGAAGAGGAGTTACTATCTGTGAACAATTCTTTTGAACCTCAATATTATTCTATAATCTTTGTCTCAACATTTGTCTCAACAGCAGCCTATTCAGTGGCACAGATATTCACTAGTTCTCTCTTACTTGTCCTTTAATGACAAGATTGTTGATAACCTACAAAACAAAATGAGAAAATGGTCTGTACATATTTACAGATACTTAACTTTGATAGTCTCACAGTTACAAACTAGAAAGCTGCCAGGAACATAATGGAAATAAGCAATTCTTTCTTTTCATTGCTACTCATGTGCAAATACAGACACACAATAATTATTCTGGAAAGCTAGTTCTCCTTTTTTAGGAAGGATAAATAGTTGTAATTCATATTTCATAAAATTTACTAAAAAAGAAAGTAAAACTGTTTACAAAAGGAAAGAATGAAAATGAATAAAACCTAATTGATTTATAAAGAAAACAAATATGTGAAGCCTTGTCAATTGCAGACGCAATGTGAATATGAAAAAAACCCTTTTAAAAAACATGACAGTAATATCTCTAGGATTACATCACTTCAGTCATAAGCCTACTATAAAAATAATTTAGGCATACTTTTGTTCCAATTTTTATAAGGCTACAATATTTAATTATCTAAATGATTGTTTTTTTTAAAAAAATGATAAAAATGCTACCTTAAAATAGGAATTATCTCTTCTTTTATTCAGGAAAGATTGTCACAGCTAAAATGATACCTGCATGATATTTGCAGAAATTATCAAACCCTTCCATATATTTAAGATACCTAGATTAAATAAGAGTATCCAGATTAAGATACCCTCAAAGAAGATCCATGAGATGTAGATTTTCTGTGGCTAACTGAACTGTATCCTATTCTTTCAAAAGGACAGTGGAAGACTGGAAAAGAAAGGGAAAGAGTTGCTATGGAAACTGCACCATATTGAAGAGAGGATTGTTGGTGTGCTAAGTACTGTCAGTGACATCACTGATAATGTCATCATCAGTGTATCAGGCAAGGCACCATCATATCCATCTAACAAAGCACTATTCATTTCAATGCAGTTACTCCATTTCTCATAAAAAGCCCAAAACCAACAGTCAAAATGGCCAAGCCCTAATTTAACTAATGTTAGGTGCTGATTGAAAGCCAATTCTGTGCAGTGGTTAAGGCATCAGCCTAGAAACATGCTAGGCTAGATCATGCCTAACCCTGCTTTAGGTATGAATGAGGCTAGGTGACCTTGGGCCACTCATAGCCTCTCAGTCCTAGGAAGCAAGCAGTGGCAAGCCATTTCTGACATTTAGCCAAGAAAATCTCAGGGATTTGTTCAACAACCATGAGAAAATCAAGACTGACTGAAGTCACAAAATACACAAAATATATAGGAGGCTGATTGAATCCAGCTCTCTTGAACCCCACTAAAAAGAAAATTGTTTTGTTTTCTTTAGTTGGAGCTCCCATTATAGTCGAAGTATTGGAAATGATTACCTTCAACAAGATGTAAATTGGTACTGATATTCTGGGCTTCTCAGTCTAAATGCTAAACTTGTGTAAGTCACCTTCTTCTGTCCCTTTACTGATTCTTTCATTGGCAAATTTCTCTGCTCTATTAGCAGTTCTTTGGAGCACAAAAGGGAGCCAGGCAACAAGAATGAATGTTATCTTAAAAAGATTTCATCTTGTAAAAGAGGCTTGGCCTCCTCCTAAATCTCTCTATCCAATAATTTTTGCATCCTAAATCATATCTAACGTTTTATTATAAATATAATAGGATTTCATTTCCCCATCTCTAGCTTATAGGTTCCTTTAGTTTGTACCTAATTGGAAATTTTCACTCAGTGATAACTGTTCAGTATAACAATCAACTATTTTTACAATGGATTTTCAACACAGAACTGCAATTTTTGTATATACTTCTATATTTTTGTACTGATTCCATTGCTGAATTATATGTAACAAATTAGAATTTGTTATTTTTAAATTCTTATATTTGTTTTTTTCAGAGTTTGAATACCTTGAAGGTTGCCTCACTTTTTGTGATTGTCTTATTTAATCAGATTTGAATAAATACATCAAGTCTCATGGCAGACTAACCTATGTAACAAAACTTTTGATGAAGCACTTCAATGAAAACATTATATGAAGACACAACAACCTAATTTTTTTCATTAGATCCAAACTAAATATTGCTTGGCAATTTCTTTGTTATGATGATAAGTATGCAATGTACTTTGAAACTAAAAAGAGACCCAGTTATGTGACAAGGTTATTCAAATGGAACATAGCCAGGAAGTTCTTTGTGAAGGTATCAGCTGAGGGAATAGCAACAAATAAACAAATAAATAAATAAATATTGTCACAGCAGCTACACATCTGCCAGTAAGCAATGTTTTGTCAAGTTTGCCATCTGGGCCCTTCAACAATCAATCCAGCCTCTTATGAGCCTCCAGCTGTTTAATCCATCCCTTTAGGAAAAGAAAGGACAGAGATTAAACATGCAGAAAGATTGGAAGTAACTAGTGCAGTCTTCTTCAACTTTGGAGCCTTCAAGATGTACTATATCACTATTCCCTTTAGGGAATTTATATTCCCGTTCTTTGGAGGATTCCAAGTTGGAGCACCTGCAAGAGAAAGTCTCTTCCATTCTGATACTGAATTCAAGATTCAGTTTGATTCTGCTGTTTTGCTAAAACTTGCTAAAATGTACAATATGGAATTAGAATGTATACAGTATGTGGTATGAAACAAAGAAGAAATGAACTTGAATTTTACCAAAGTGAAATTTTATACTGATTTGGATTTTTAGTCAACTGCTAGGTTGTTAGCAAGATTCCTGATAGGCTTATTGATTTATCAATACCACTTAGACTAATATACCGCTTTACAGTGATTTAAAGCCCTTAGCAGTTTACAGAATCAGCCTATTGCCCCCAACAATCTAGGTCCTCTTTTTACCAACCTTGGAAGGATGGAAGACTGAGTCAACCTTGAGCCAGTCAGGATCGAACTCCTGGAGTGAGTAGTGATTTAGCCTGCAAGTACTGCATTCTAACCACTGTGCCACCACAGCTCTCATGATCAATTTCTGTCAAGGGTTCATGGCCTAAGATCCAGTGTAAATTTTTGGCTAGTACAAAACATGAATGATGAACCATTGAATGAAAAGTCAAGGTCCCATAAGGCTGCAATAAGCCTACATACAATTGCCATACTCATTCTTAAGTATGCCTCAACTATGGAAGTACTACTGTGATTGGCAACAGAGTTAATGTAAAGAAGTGGTAAACCTTGTGAGTTTGTCTGGGACACCCAGAATATATTGCACACTGTACCATGGTGTTTCTCAATCTTGGCAACTTTAAGATGCCTGGATTTCAACTGGGGAATGGCTAGAAAATTCTGGGATTTGAAATCCAGATATCTTAAACTTGCCAAAGTTGAGAAACACTACAAATAGAACATATTAGATTTTTTAAAAAACTTCCTGCTCCTCCTTTTTCTTTATCAGATGAAGAAATAATGAACTTGAGGTAGAAAATTACATTTGTGCCAATTCCATCAATTAGATCAGCAACAATCTTGATCCCTTTATGATGTTTCTAATTTTTATTTATTTTTATCCTGCCTTTATTTTGGAAAGTAACTCAAGGTGGTGAACATACCTAGCATGCCTTCCTCTTCCTATTTTCACCACAGCAACAATGCTGTGAGGTGAATTGGGATAAAAGAGGGTTAATGGCTCACAATCACCCGACTGGTTTTCATGCCCAAGGCAGGACTGGAACTCATGTTATCTTGATTTCTGTCCTGGAGCCTTAACCACTAGACCAAACTGGTTATATATCTAACATTTCTGGTCAAAGTTTCACCTTTATCCCATCCATGAACTATTCACAATTTTCTATGTTAGACCTTTGATGAAATGTCTGTACTCTAGAGCCACAATATAAGAGTCCCTCTTCCTTCATTTTTTCTTTTATCCTGATTCCTAGGAATGGTTTAGAAGCTTATTTCAGTATAGTAAAGTCAGTGTACTTCTACTGAATAGATACAAAGCTTTGAGAACTGAATTTGTGTCAAGATTTTTTTCCCCTAAGATTAATTTCTTCCTTCTAAAAATCTCCTGTGATACATTTCAGTTTATTTCCTTAGTTATCTCTTTAAATGACGCTATGATTTAGTAAATGGACAAAGGAGCAGGGGAAGGTTGATAGCACAATTTCATTGATTTTTGTTTAGTGTTATGATTCATGGTATGCCTTATTAAGTTGCAGAGTCTTTGATAAAGAACTAGAGGTCTACAGCAAGCTGGGCAATTTAAAAAAAGCTTAGCTAAAACACTCTTGAAGATAATCTCTTTTGTTCTTCATTGCCAGGCTTTTATTGGATCAATTCCAACTATAAAAGCACACACAGCTCTTCCAATTATGCAAAATTCTTCTTGGAGAAAAATCAATTTTAGCATATTTTTAAAATATGTTCATTGTTTTGCCCAATCTCAATACTTTAGTTTTTCAAAAGGAATGGAACTGTGTTGTTTATTTTAATTGCCCTAAGTCTTCCCACTCTCTCCATCACTCTTTCCAAAAGAGTAACTCAGTTCAACTCATTGCAGAAAATAACAGAGATTTGGGACAGGAATTTCCATTGCTCTAGAACTGATTCTATTAGGTGAAATGCAAAAATAAATCAAAGTATGAAAGTATGACACTGCTGAGGATACCAATCATTCACAAAAATAAATTCATTGAAACATTCTGAGCATTGGTAAAGAAGAGAAGGAAACTCTTACCATGTTAATTGTCTTGGCGGGGTAGGTGGTGGGTGGTGGTAGGATGAAAACCTTCATATTTTTCCCAGGAATGCAGCAGATTTAGTTTTCCCTGATCCACAGACATACATAATACTCTCCTCCTTTTACCTTCCCCACAACAGCCCTGTGAGAGTACTTGAGAGAGAGTAACTGGCCCAAGCTCACACAACCAGCTTTCATGTCTAAGGCTGAATTAAAACCCACAAGCTAGCAACCAAACTGGCTTGTTATTTTTCAGCATTCAGTTTTATTCATGAAGCAATTTTTTGACTTCCCGTGTTCTTTTACTCAAAATTCTTTGCTTACACATTGCAGGGTCATTTAAAAAACAACAAACATTGCTACTTCAGATATAAAATGTTTGTCAAGGAAATTACCTTCCCCTGTCCCTCCTTTTTCTCAATAGTTAGATCTAACTCTGTACGTGTGTTCCAGATATAATAAATACAAACCAAGTCAAAATAATTAAAACAAGGCAGATTGCCATTGATGCTGTGTGAATCCTAGAAATGCTTTAATTGAGTAAAAGGCGAATGTAATTAACATGCTAATTGTCTGCATGCTGAAGGCTGTTGAAAATGGCTTGAAAAGTCCTTCAGCTCAGTTTGTTTGCCTTCACTCTTAAGCAGGCGAGACAGTTCCCCCCTCACAGCCTTGTTTACATTATTAATTTGCTTAGCAAACTTCTCTCCTCTTGTTTTGGATAGTTAGTGTGCACAGAAGGAGTGAAAACCCTGTTTGGAGAGCACTTGTCAAGAGTGTTATTTGCTCTGGCTCAAGCAGATGAGCAGACAGAATCAGACTAAAATTCAGGGGGGTTCTGCCCCCCTTTCTTCATCGTCTCCTAGTCACATAATAGACCCTTGGCTTATCAAAGGCTCTTACCTGACTGAGGAGGAACAAAATCAAAGGTAAATTTCGGAGCTCATGGAATTAAAGACAAATGAGATGTCATAATTATCAAAGTGACTAATTTAGCAAATTAAGCCATTCATATAGGTGACATAATTGCTTGTCACAATCACTCCTTTTCTCATTAGCCTTCTTCCCATCAGCATGAATATGTGAGGCAACATCCTTTAGCACTGGGAAACAAACTTCTGACTTCTGCTATTGCTGCACTAGTACGATAGTTTATGAAATAAGTCAACAGGCATATATGCTTGTTTTACAGACTTTATGGGAAAGAAACTGGGGACGGTTTGACCAATTTGCTGAAATTTCAGATTAAATCAACATGTATTGTATTTAAAAAACCCACCATCCTGCAACATGCTCCTTTGGTTTTGTTGACAGAAATAATTTTTAAACTGTTGCTTGATTATAGTTTATATTTCCCCTTCAGTGGAGAAAAACATATGTTCTGCAATGGAACTAGCGAAGTGTACAGGAGTATAAATGGCTGCCATGACAACATAATCCAAATCCTGCCCCAAAATGGAGTGGTCTTTATTCATGTTGTCATGGTGGCCATCTTGACTTTTTTGGGACCCCACCTTTAGGCATCTCTGGAAGATGTCATGCTTTGTACTGTGAGAATGTCCATGAGCATAGTAGATTTTTTAAGGCAGATCTATTCTGCCTTAAATGATGAGGAAAGTAGTATTTTCAAATGGGGGAAAAACTGTTATACCTCTGACACTCCAGCTCCATGGAGCAGTTTTTCTGCTTACCCAACTAATGCACTGTAATAACTGCATACAATTGCCAAAGATCCCATTTCTGTCCCAATAGCCACAGATGCTTCATTTTCCCTGTTGTCTTATGACTATGTTTTTGAGTTGCACTTCCTTGCATCTTATTCTGTTAATGCAACTTTATTTTTTGGTCAATGTAATTTTCCCCCAAGTTACTTGAGAAGTATCAATGTGGTATCAATAATGATCTGAACAGATGATCTAAACTTTTCTAAATTTTAGTGAAAGCAGATGTTACATTATCTTAGATTTCATATGCTCCAGCAAATATTTCATATGCAAGATGGGTGAAATTTGTTTGAACCGCAACATTCTTTATTAGTCAGCAAGTGCAAAAACTACTAAGGTCAATTTTCAAGAAAGAAAATGTGGCTATATTGCTATGTGAATGTCAAGGCATGACATTGTAAATGGGCAAGGTTAAACATTTGGGATTAAAAACATGACTGTGAGATTGATTAGGGTCTTACAGTGTTGTAAAGTTGGTGGAACCTAGCTGACATGACTTATAGTTTGCTGAATTCAGAGAGATTACATTGATGTCATTCATTTGAAGAGATAGTTTATCCTGAATGCATACAGTGAAGCTGTCATCTGTATGTTTCACAAATATTCATGTGGCCAACATGTTTTGATTAGAGTAACATCAGGACACAGCATTCAATAGGTCAGACGTCTGAAGTGTTATTAAGCAATGGCAAAATCTGCCATAAAAAAACCTCTTTCAGCAGCCTTGGAACTAATGGTGCCATCAAAATCAGTTCCTGCCCAATGCCATGTGTGTTGATATTGTTTCTAAATTGTATCATACCTGTGATAAGCTTTAATAATGAAGGGTTTATGAAAAAAGCAATGTAGCCTTAAACACAATACAACATAACATCATAACATAAACCTATGACATAATAAAGATTAATAATTTTATTATGTCACAGGTTTTTGTAATTATTAACAACTAGGTGAAGGGATGAAGTACATACTATTTCTGTGGCTCTGGGACATTATCCATGTTGCTTAAGACTGGACTGTCAATTCTGTGAATCGACAGTTGGTTGTATATGTATATATATATATATAACTATTACCAACGTTATTGGGGCTATGTTCTCATGTACTTATTGAAGAAAAAACCCATTAGCTTAATTCATACTGAACATTAACACCTCCCCCCCCAATAATAAACCAACTTATGTTTTAATATAATGTGTGAACCCAATACAGAAGACAATAAAATGAAATGTTCTGCTTAGGTTAAAGCATTTGGATTAGAACATGTGATCTATCCATATTTTCCCCACTCTTCTTATTCTTTGGTTGACAGATTAATTATGTTAGGTATTATTTCTACATCATTGTGGTTAATATTAATTAGACTATGTTCATCATCAAGATGTGAAGCCAGAGTTTGAGGAACAGTACATATCTGTTCCTAGAAATATTTATTTTACCTTATTTTATTTATATTGTGCCTTTGTTTTTGTTTTTAATAAACAGCTCAAAGCAACAAACATGCCTGATACTCCTATCTCCTCTTATTTTCCCCAAAACACAACAATCCTGCAAAGTGAGTACAGCTAAGAAAGAAGGACTGGCCCCAATCACCAAGCTGATTTAAATGAATAAGGCAGAACTTGAACTCGTAGTCTCTTGCTTTCTAGCTTAAGGTCTTAACCATTATACCGAACTGGCTATTATAAATATTTTATAAATATAAATATATTATAAATATAATATACACATTTATATAACTGTAACTACATTACATTATAAATATGCTCCATTAGTATTATCCTGTCTTTATAAACACAGATTGTATCAATTCTTTCTATCTGAAATTTTTATTTTATTTTTAATTGCTTATTGTGGTGCTTATCAGTTTTATTGAAACTTAAATACTTGGACTGTCCTTAGGTCAAAGCCTTTTAATTAAGATAAACAAATAAGTCAATTTTAAATAAATACATAAATTTTAAAATAAAAGTTTTGCAGGAAATTGCAGGCAAAATAACAAAAGTAATTCATGATTACAACTGAATAATAGCAATCAAAGCCTCTTTTTTTGTAGTTTTAATATTGCATTACATAATATTCGTTGGCACATATTCCTTAAAACAAAATAAGACATAGTACGCATAAGAAAAACAAAAATTTTATTTGTAACAGTCTTGATTGAGCCTTCATGATCAGTAGTTTGCCTAAAGAGAAAAAGGGGGTGTGGGGGAAGAAGGTTACATAGTCTGCATGTGTGTGAAATCTTAAAATGAGTTTACCCTCTTCGGTCTTGGATGGGTAGCACTTCCCCAGACAGACTTGGTGCACAATCTGGTGTGTGTGTGTGTGTGGGTGGGTGTCTTCTAGACTTTCAACTCCTGATCAAGAAGCAGATAGCAGGAAGGCCTTTGCTCAACTTTGTGTTTTGCAACAATTGTGCCCTTTCCTGGGCCATGACCATCTCTTTAATGGCTTTGCTTTACTATTTATTCCTGCTTTTCTGCACTTTGGAACATTACTAACCTAAAAGAGACAGTATGATAGGATGATGTGATCTATATTTGGAGATTCTCCAGCATTATTGCTGTTGTTAATTTAGGAGCAATAGTCATGTGATCTTTCCTAGTTAATGTGATGGACTGAGCCAGATTATTTGCTGATTTGGATAGAACAGGACATACATTTATCTTTAATGCAGATTTGGGTTAGATTCATTTGTTGAGTAGGCAAATGTGAAAATTGAACCTCCATATAGCAAAATATGGCATAATCTTATTTACATATTGAGATGGTACCATCCATTATTTATCAATTTAGTGAGGATTGTACCTGGAATCTTTTACACAAATTTGGATCTGGTAAATAATTGATTGACTGACTATGTGCCATCAAGTCATTTTTGACTTCTAACAACCAGATTTTCTCCAAGATGTTAATCAAAGTGTGTGTGTGTGTGTGTGTGTTTTCTGAGGTTTTCACAGGTGTTTGTATGTAGGTCTTTGGTTGTTCGTGGCACGACCACGAAGCCGAACAACAGCAACGCAGCTCACCAGCTCTAATCCCCCTGCAACTCAGACTAACCCAAGCACAACCAAG
>JANHZT010002996.1:118322-130120 GCA_032468215.1 Stegonotus admiraltiensis
GCAGCCTGTAATTTAAAGGAAAACCATGGCTGTGAAAAATTTTGGGATGTGTGCTTGCTTGAAACCTGACTGGAAGCTCACAGAAAGTGATATCTGATATCTGAAATTAATTGGCATAGAAATTGGATACTGTAAAATTCTTACCAGAACTTTTCCCCTAGCTGCTAGACCTTCATGGTTGAAAGCTTTTGGAAGCCATTGAAGGAATCCTTTTCTCTTGCCTCTATCAATGCATTAGAACAATTAAAAGTTGTTAAATTACTTGAATCCCACCACTGGGTTTAGGTCAGGTGAGGAAGGGGGGACATGTCATTATTTTTTCATCTTTAAGGCCTTTACTGGCTAGCCACACAGTGGAGTACTTCGATGCATACGATGGAGCATTGTCCTGCATAAAAATAATGGTCTTCTTAAAAGATGCAGACTTTTTCCTGTACCACTGCTTGAAGAAAGTGTCTTCTAAAAACTGGTAGTAGGTTTGGGAATTGATTTTGAGTCCATCTTCAACCCAAAAAGGTCCAACTACTTCATCTACAATAATACCTCACCTCCACTCTGCTGGTGTCTGAGTTGAAATGGAGCTCTGTGCCCATTACTGATCCAACCACAGGCCTGTCCATCTAGTCTGTCAAGAGTCACTCTCATCTCATTAGTCCATAAAACCTTTGAAAAATCTGTCTTCAGGTATTTATTGACCCAGTCTTGTTGTTTCAACTTATGTGTCTTGTTCAGTGGTGGTAGGACTTCAGCCTTCTTTACCTTGCCCATGTCTCTGAGCAGTGAACACCTTGTACTTCTGGGCACTCCAGGTAGGTTGCAGTTTGGAAATATGACAGCACTGGAGGATAATGGGTCACTTCATGCTTGATTCTTCTCAAATCTTTGGCAGTTAAGGCGCATCTTTTTTTCTCAGCATGTTTCTTGTGACCCTGTTGACTATTTGCAACAAAGTGTTTGATGGTTCTGTGATCACGCCCCAATATCTTAGCAATTTCAATAGTGCTGCATCCCTCTGAAAGACCTTTTACAATTTTTGTCTTTTCAGAGTCAGTTAAATCTAATTTTTAGCTCACTTTGCCTGAGGAAAAGAAGCTGCCTAATAATTATGCACACCTTGATATAGGGTGTTGACTCCTTAGGCTACACCCTCCCTCATTACACAAATACACATCACCTGATCTGCTTATATCCACTAAGCATTCAAGTTTATACAGCTTAGAGGTGGAAAATATGCATACAAAGGATGATATGGGAAAACTACTCATATGCCTAATAATTGTGCACACGGTTTAGTCCTCTCTTTTCTTGATTTATGTTATTCTAATCTAATTTTAATGTTAGGTCTATTACTGGCACGAGCTCTCAACATAGTCTTTTAATGATGCTTTTTATGTTCTGCTGCTGGAATTAAAATGCATATGTTGGTTCAGCAGGATTCGCCCAACACTTTGGCATCTCACTTACAGGCAAAGAATCCATGGTTTCAAAAAGTCACATATTATGTACATTTAAAAGTGATTATGTACTACTAATAAAATATACACAATGAATTTAATTAAATTTATTACTTCTTTATAGTGGTGTTTCTTTAGCAATAGCACTTAGATTTATATAGTGCCCCACAGTGCTTGAGGGCAGTTTACAATGTCAACATATTGCCCTCAACAATCTGGCTCCTCATTTTACCAAACTTGGAAGGATGGAAGACTGAGTCACCCTTGAACTCCATTAGTATTGAACTCCAGGCTGTGGGCAGAGTTAGCCTACAATGCTGCATTCTAATGTCTATGGTATCAATTAGTAAATTAGTATTATTTACACTAATACCTCATCTGATTTTACTAGGATCATAGGTCATAATATTGGCCTGGATTAAAAGCTTCCATTTAATGTTGTTCCTTTCAAATATCAGCAAAAGAGTCACAATATATTCATTCTGTACCAATACTAATGGAAGCAATAAGCAATTGATTGACTAAATACCATTAGGTGGATGTCAACTCTTAATGATTGCATAGATTTTCTCCACAATGATCTATCCCCAACTTGTCTTTCTGATCTTAATGGTGCTGTAATTGAGCACAAAGTGCAAAGTACAAACAAAAACTATATTTTGGGCGATATCCAACACTTCAATGCTGGAAGTCTGTCTATGTATAAAGACTTTTGAATATCTCCTTGTTTCATCTTCTCAAATCTACCCTAAGGGACCCAAATTTCTGGAGAAGGTTTGGGGGTATGTAAGGATTACAGTGGAGAAGCAGAATTACCTATTCCTGACTCCATAGGAGAAAAATATTCCACCTTTTATATCAGGAACGGGCAATAAAATTTTCCTAGGGGTTACATGAGAAACTGGCAATGTTGTAGAGAGCCACTGCTCGTGCTGCTGCCTCCCCACCATGGACCAGAGAGGGACAGTCAAAGGGATGGATGTGGCCAGTGGTGAAATGTAAAATTTGTTACTACCAGTTCTGTGGGCGTGGCTTGGTGGGGGAGGTGGTAATATGACTGAGTGGGCGTGGCCATCTTTTTTTTTTTTGCTTTTAAAACCATTAAAATGCTTTTAAAAGCCTCTGACGATCCCAGCTGACTTGCCTGATTGGCAGAGGCTGTCGGGCTTGCCTCCATTCAATATTGAAGAAAGAAAAACCCCTAGATAAAATTGTGGATGGAAACGTGGAATGAATGATAATGTGTACTGATCTTGAAGTGATTTTATATAAAATGAGGAGTGCATCTCATGAAAAGATTAAGGAAATTAGATGTAAATCAATAGAGGTTAAAATATAGATCTGATGAAATGGGTCTCATGATTAAGGAATATATACAGAATTTTGATTGATAAAATGGAAAAAAATTAGGATGGTGTTTATTTGGAAATGAAATATTGTATATGGAAAGGAGCTGTGTTTATTTGGGACTTAAGATTTATGGTGATACAATAGAATGCCAAGTATTTAGAATAAGATGTTAGAATGTATGATAAAAAATTTGTGATTTGATTTTTTTTACTTTCTTTAAAGATGTAAATGGATGAAATTTGGAATCAAATTGGTTAAAGAAGTGTGAGCAATTGTACTTATTCAATACTGGACCAAACCTTTGCCATTAAAAGATGTATTTTATGTTTAAGATGTTTAAAAATAAATTTTAAATTTTTTTAAAAAAATCAGCAGCAGGGATCAGGAAGGGAAGCTATCATAGTCAGTAACATCACAATCTTTTTGATACAAATCTCACCTGTATTGTACAATATTCTGTCTGCCAATTTTCTAATTCTCTCTGCAAATGCCTTTGGATAAAAATGTTACTTTTCAACAACGGTTTCACTATTGAATGTAGTAATAACTATGATGTTTTCAAAGTGTGTGTGGAATTTGCACACACTATTCATGATAATACTTTTAAAAATTAGATTTCTCAAAGCAAAACTGTTTTTGCTCTTTATGTACTCTCAGGAAAACTCATAAAGAACTAATTCAGTTTGGGTGCTTTGATTAACAGATAATTTTTAATTAATAAAAATTAATGTTTTTTGGGAAATTTTATTTGCATGCCTTCCTCTTAATGTTCATATACAGTATTTTGGAATTGATACATAGTTTTATTTCTTGTAAATCAAGGAATCCATTTTAATTATTCTTCAGAAAATTTATATTAGCAGACTCTGATAACTATGTAATCAGTTGTCTTTGTTGCATGGTCTAAAATACTCAGGTCATAGTACTATATTATGAAAGAGTTCCTTTAATATCTAAAAGTGCTTTTTCAAGAGGCAACTGGACTTTTTGGTTTTTCTTTGAAGACATTTCACTTCTCATCCAAGAACTTTCTTCAGCTCATGACATTAAGCTTCAGCTCTGAAGAGCTGAAGAAGCTTCTTGGGTAAGAAGCAAAACATCTTCAAAGAAAAATCAGAAAGTCCAGTTGCCTCTTGAAAAAGCACCTTTGGGACAACCATGACCTGAATGACTGAGAATCTCCATAGACCTTTGATATCTAGTTTATGCTTATACTGATTTTTACAATCTCACTATTAACTTTAAATTTCATTTAGATTCAAGATTGTAATCAATATCAAAATTACTAGAATACTTTCCCACCAACTGAAAAGTTGACATATACTAAACTTAGTCATGGACCACCCAATTAAAAGTACCTGCAAAATGAATCATGTTCTCAGTGTCAACCAAAAAAAAAAAAGGCCAAGACAAAATGATATGTAAAAATTTTGGATAACAAAATATATTAATTCAGAACAAACCAAAAACAAGTTAACAAATGTCATCCTAACATGATCAATTAAATTTCTTAGAAATTAAGAAAAACCAGTCATGTTCCATGTGTCATGATGTCATTGTGCAAATTTGCATGAATTATGCAAATTGTATAAATTGTATGAAATTACATCATTTGCACAATTCTACATAATGCACTTAATATTCCTTTCCTCAGCTCACCAATTTATATGCTTGATCGTAAGTTATATATAAAAATGTAGTCCCTAGATGCCTTCTGGTATATGTATTAACTTCAAATTATATTATATATTATTTCTGAGATTATTTCTTTATAATATTGATATTTACTTGGTATCATTAATGAAACTAGCCTATTTATATAATGTTATACAGCATTCTTAGAACAGCATTTTAGTGGGAATTCTCTTAAATGCTCTTATATTTTATGAGAATAAAGTGTTCATCAAATTTTGCATTAATCTCTAAATGCAAATGATACTTCCTTTTTCCTTTCCTCTCTCTCTAATCAAGACAAGAATCATGTTTGTACTCTGTTACTTTATAACTATTATTTTGTTGCTGTCAAATCAATACTGCTAAACAGTATTACTCTGTTTTGTTGATCTTAACTCAATGACAAATGAAAAAGATGCCCTTTGGTAGGAACACTGTCCTCCTCCAACAATAAACAATTTCAGCCTCTTAAATTGAACAGGTTTAGTCAACCCATAAGAACATGCATCTTCTCATTGGAAAGATCTGATAGTGAGAACTTTTTTTTAAGTTTAAAAATTACATATATTTTATACTGTGAGTAAATTACTTGATGGATTTAATCATAAAAGAATAACAGGCAACCACATTGATTTCCAAATGTCAGCAGCAAAGTATATTGACAAAGTTTCATGCAAGAGGTCTGTATGTTTTTTTAAAAAAAATCAATATTTTATTATTACAAGAAGGTAACAACTTTGAGGTGAACTCTTCTCAAGCTGTCTAAATACCATTATGCAGTACTAGTTTATGAGAGTTATATGATAGTACTTTATAGTTTTCATTAATTTAAACAGAATGAAAAGCAACAATGTGGCTTTTCACTGGCTATCCTCTCAACATGGCTCTCACAAATACTAAAACAGGAATTAAAGGCGTATTTTCAGGAAAAGTTGATGCTGCTCTCATCACCTGGAACAGAGCAAGAAAAAACATGTTCAAACTCAATTAACTGTGTTTTCAAAAAAAGTAAAATCTTGGCAAAGAATCTGCAGAGTGTGGTTTAAAAAAGACATTGTGTGACCACAATGATATAATTTAAGTTCTGCCTGTTTTTGTTTTTTGTTTTTTTATCAGTATGGCAATATATGCTTGATTTTCCCCACCACCATGCTCTAGACACTCCAGCTGGCTATTATGGGCTCTGAGTCACAATATTTTAATAAATTTATTCCTAGTAAATGCCAACTTTAAAAGAATGAATGTAAGTAGTTTCAAAGAAAAATCATAAGTAGTCTCATTTTGGCATCTATTCAACTGTTATTGCAAACCTGATATTAATACCTTCATTATATTTACTGCCGAAGGTAGTTTTAAAATGAGGTTCAGCAAACTTTTTCTCCCCACCATACGATCATACCTTAATAAGAGGATTGACTAATGAGGCAAACTCCCTCCCATTCACTATCATATAACAATGTAGTAGCACCTACACCAATTGCTTACTTGGATAAAAAGTAATAGCTGAAAAGTATTTAATGCATTTTTGAAGGAATTCTAATGTAATTTAGCAGCAGGAAACTAAGAGAAAAACTAGAATCATGTGACCAAATAGCTCTTTGCAGACCATAACCTGAGAAATGATTATCCTAAAATGTAACTACATACAGAGATTTCATCCAATGCTTCATGGGTATGCATCAAAATTACAGTTTGCTCTACATGCATTATGCAGCCATGATATGTATATTGCACTTCTTGGAGCACCTATGAAACAGAATTTCATATATAGCTAGTCCTTTACTTGTGACCACAGTTGAGCCCAAAATTTCTGCTGCTAAGTGAGACATTTGTTAAGTGAACTTTGCTCCATTTTACAACCTTTGTTACCACGGTTTTTAAGTGAATCGTTGCAGTTGTTAAGTTAGTAACACAGCTGTTAAGTGAGTCTGGCTTCCTCATTAGCTTTGCTTGTCAGATGATTGCAAAAGGTGATAGCATGACTGCAGGATACTGCGACTGTCATAAATATAAGTCAATTGCCAAGCGACTTAATTTTGATCATGTGACATGGGGATGCTGCAATGGTCATAAGTGTGAAAAATGGTCATAGGTTACTTTTTCAGTGCCGTTGTAACTAAGCAAATTATTGTAAATCAAGGACTACCTGTATCTTTATTGAGTTGTACTGAAGTTACACTAACTCTTCATGTAAAGATTTTAAACAAAGAAATGGTTGGTGGGTGCTTCAGAAAAAACATATAGTGAGATGTTTAAAGTCTACATACTACCTATTATGGTACCCAACAGATCTAAGTCTCCTTCAAGTATCTGTCTAATCTCATTGAAGCTGTCCCTACATACACTAAAAATGATGCTTAAAATTCCAATAAAGGAGAATATTTGTAACTCAAGATTGAAACAGGGATTCCTTGGTGCTCTCTGAGCTTGATTGTTTTCTTGAAGACATTTCATTACTCTAGCTAGGTAATGTCATCATTAGTAAGGGGTAGGGTTTGCTCTACATTCTCCTGGCTTGCCCTATCAGTGTTGGTGGGAGTGGCCTTGGAGGTTCTTTGTTTGGGCTGTTCACTGTTGGCTTGTTTGGCAGTTCCTTGTGTAGGATATTGTTTACTTCTTGATCTTTGGTCTAATATTAATCTTGGACTTAATCTGTGCTGGTGTGGAGGTGTTTTGGACTTTTTGTTCCCTTTTTGGCTTGTTGATTGTATCTTGCAGAGTACAAACAAATAGATACAGATATTGTTTATGCCTATATATCTATTGATGGCTAACTTGTCAGAGTGCCAGTCTTCTAGGAATTCTCTACTGTTTCAACTTGGTCTAGGATAGCCAAAGTTTCCCAGTGCAAAAAAGAAAAGAAAAAAGAAAAAAAAGAAAAAATTGGCTGTCTTTGATAAAGATAGAAGTCAAAAGTAAATCAAACTCTTACTCTAAAATTAAAATTTGCCTACATTAATTCCATAATTTCACCAAATTCTAATAATTAAATCTCAACTTTTTATTTATTTCAGTTTTTGGCAAAAAAAAAAAGTCTAAAAATGGTTTCAGGTTGAAATAAAATTTGTAAACGTCTTTTCTTTCGTACAGGTTGTCAATTTTAACATCTCTACCAATTCCAGCAATTTCCCCCTCTATTCTTCCACTGTAGGTATTTGTAAGTCTTTCCACTTTTGAGCACATAAAAGTCTCACTTTTACATATAAAAGTCTCACTGCTGTTATCATATATAAAACAAAGTTTCGTAAGATGTCTTTATTTTTTTGTCCATTAAGCACAAAATAATGGCCTATGGTTTCCATTGTAAATTCACCTTTTAAACCTGAATCAAAATACATATTGGATCTCAATATTTTCTAGCTTTGTTATATGTCCACCAAAAATGGAAAAATATTTCTTCTGATTATATTTTCAAGAAATATTTGAAATTCCCTTTACATTTTTTACAATTTGTCCTGTGACATGTACCAATAATAGCCATTTTATAAAAAATATCTTTAAAATTATATTTCAATGTAAATTTCAACCCTTTCTTTCACATACTCTACCATTTCACATACTCTACCATTGGTCCAACTGTATATTTTATCTGAAAATTTTCACCCTGTTTCGATTTTCAATAAAAGCATATATGTACATTTTAGCAATAATATGGTCATTATTTGAACAGAGCTCTATCAAATTTTGTTTTATCCTTTTCAAATTCATAATTCTTCTTATACCAAATTAAATCTTTCATTACCTGAATATAAGGGAACCAATTGTATGTAAAACCTTCTAATTCCAATTTTCTCCTGGTTTTCTCCTTGAAAAAAAATAAGCAAGTCAGCATAAGTAATTATTTTTATTTGACTGTCCTTTCTTTTCTCAGAAGGCTTTTTGGTTGAAAACCATAAAAGGATTTTAGGAGAGAAAATCTCCTAGTCTTCTAAAGGGCAATAGGAGAGACACTTCATCATGGATGGTCTCCTTTTGACTTTCAGAACATCAGGGGCTTACATATCATTTACTCCTGTTTTCATTTGAAAATATCCCAATATTTTTGGCCTATTTTATGGCCTGGAAGGGCGCATAAAGATGTGAATGGGAGTGGGGCACTCCCAATAGCAACCCACTGCAAAGCCAGGGCAAAATGTCATGGTCCATTTTCCCCCCAATCTCTGGATATTTGGGGAGAAGGACGTGCTCAGTCACTAAAGCCTGTGTAAATCTTAATAGTATATGGGTGAAAAGAAAGAAATATTTTAATGACATTTCATTTACATTTAATATATTCCATTAATTACTTTAATAGTTAATATGTTTATGCATCAGTTTCTTAAGAATGTACCCCTTCAGCACATTGAAATTGCAATCTGTTAGGAACTTAATCAGTGCAGGCTATAATCAATGCTATGCATAATATCAAGATCTCAGCTTGTATGTTCCTGTTTAAAGAGTATTTACAACTATTTTTCTCTTCCTGCTTACAACTATCCCAAAGGTCAGAACAAGTGGAGTGAACTGTATGTAAGTCAGACAGTGATACAGAATTAGAATAGTGTTTGCTTGTAGGAAAGAGTGCCACCTACTGAATGACTAAAACAATTGTTAGACAATTCATTGCCAATATAAAACGTTCTCTCTGCCAATGAGTAAGTTAACCTCCTAAGTATCTTAGGAACATTCCATTTAATACTAATACATACAGACCTTGTTGGCATTTTACTGAAAAATATGCCTGTTGTTTGTATAACAAACAACAGGTCTGTGCTCTGTTCCATGTGCAGTTTCATGCCCTTACTGTTAATATTTGTTATATAATGTAAATTTGATCTTCAAATATGCTTTTCTAGGGAAAGACTTCTAAATCTGGAAATAAAATGGAGCAGGTAACAGCCATTTTAAAAAACTGTATATTTGGAAATGCCAAAAATGATTATATAGTCGATCCATAAAGAACTGTAGAGGAACAATTGTGACACTCATTGTTATATCATTTTAGGTCCCTCATAAACCTGTTGTTGCTTTCACAAAACTATGTTATCTCATAGCATATATTATTATCCAATAATGAAATACAAACAGAAGGATAATATTTTAAACAATCATACAAAATGGCTAAGGGAACTAGGTATGTTTAACTAATGAACAGGAGGCTTACGGGTGACATGATAGCCATCTTCCAATACCTGAGGGCTGCCACAGGTATGAGAGAGTCAATTTAATCTCCATAGCACCTGAAGGAAGGGCAAGAAGCAAAGGGTGGAAAGTTCTTAGAGGAGACCCAACTGGAAATAAGGAAGAATTTTCTGATAGAGAACAATTATCAATGGAAAGCATGCCTCCCAGGGTTGTGGATACTGCATTGGGAGATTTTCAAGAAAAAAACTGGACAACCAATGACACGGCTATATATGGTATGATAAGGTTAAAATAAATGTTGATTTCAATTATCACTTTTTAGATTTGTCACCCTAAAAGTTTGAAATAAATCTAAAGTAAGGTTCTTTTGAAATGTCCCTTTGGGTGTTGCCCCAAGAAGCTTTCTTTAGAAAAGAAATGACAAACTGGTAGACTGGTCAAATAAAATATTTCAATTATGGTGACCCTATCATCAAAACTAGGGACACAGTGGCTCAGTGGCTAAGATGCTGAGCTTGTTGATCGAAAGGTCAGCAGTTCCGTGGTTTGAATCCTGAGTGCCATGTAATGGAATGAGCTCCCGTTACTTGTCCCCGCTTCTGCCAACCTAGCAGTCTGAAAGCACATAAAAAATGCAAGTAGAAAAATAGGGACCACCTTTGGTGGGAAGGTAACAAACAGCTTTCTGTGTGCCTTTGGCATTTAGTCATGCCAGCCACATGACCATGGAGACCTCTTCAGACAGCACTGGCTCTTTTGCTTTGAAACAGAGATGAGCACTGCCCCCTAGAGTCAGGAACGACTAGCACATATGTGGAAGGAGAACCTTTACCTTTACTTTTTATCATCAAAACTAAAAAGGAGAAGGATTTAGAAGGGCATGTTTGACATTGGTTTACATATTTACCATTGGAAAAAAGATTCACACTAGACAACAAGAGTGGTGGATTTGATTTTGCAAAAAATGATTCGGAAATATTATTGTGTGGTAGTGATGAACATATTATTGGTAAGGTTTATAAATTGCTATTGAATTTGAAGAATGAGCATGTAAAGCTTTGTATGATTCAATGGACAAATAACTTTGTATATAATATAATGCTTGAATAATGGGAAAACATGGACAAAAAGTTTAAAATTTACTTTAAATTATAATTTAAAGAAAAGTTTTATAAGATGATGTACTGTACTGTTGGTATTTAACACCAGACAAATTGTCAAGAATTTGTTGGCATTTCAAATGAATGTTGGAAATGTAAATATAAAGAAGGAACTTTTTACCACTTATGGTGGGCATGTGAGAAAGCAAAGAAATACTGCAGTAGAATTGGCATCATAATACAGAAGATTCTTAAAATAAATGAAAAGATAAAACCAGAGACTTTTCTTGTAGGGTTAATGGATAAAAAGCTTGAAAGAAAATTTGGAACTTTGATGTTATATATATTGAATATTCTATGCACAAAAATGCAAGGATACTTGGATTCCCTTAGCCATAGCTGGCTGAGCAATTATGGTAGTTGAACTTCATCCATCTTAAAATGGCCAAGATGGAGAAAAACTGATCTAGATCTAAATCTAGCACATATAATAAGATTTTTATAAAGCTCATAATTTGGTCTTATTTTTAGCATTGCAATTTTAATATGACTTTTGACTTCTTATGCATATGCCTGCAATTTCTGTTAGAACATGGTTATCATGGCAACTATTAACCTTCACTGTTCCTATATAGTGCATTTTCTTCCTCAGAAAATATTTGTATTAGAAATTTAGACACGTCACTCTTTTTGAACCTCCAACTCTTAAGCATAGAAAGTTCCTCTGTATTATAAGCTGCCTTGTCTTTCATAAAACAGTAGGTGAGAGAGCTTTAGTTTCAGCAATAAAGATGATATCTTTAAAGGCAAGGCATTACTGGCGGAACCGGTAGAACATGGTAGGATTTAAAACTTTACCATTGTTCTACTTCATAGCACATCTGTTGTTATTGCTAAGTTTGGGTCAAAACCTAAAATGTTGCCTGTAACCGTGAACTGTAAAGCTAAAAATAAAGAATGAGAAATTTGGGCAAGATGAACTTCATCAATTCCATGGGCAATCATCAGTCCTGTCTAAATGGGTCACAGAAGGGAAAACTTATACTGAGGGATAAGATGTGTCTCTCACATTACATGTTTAGAACAAAAATAGTAT
>JANHZT010002996.1:139152-150621 GCA_032468215.1 Stegonotus admiraltiensis
TATTTTAGTTGGCTGTTCACCGCCCTGAGTCCTTCGGGAGAGAGGGCGGTATAGAAGCTTGATTAATAAATAAATAAAATAAATAAAAGGAAGCATTTAATTTTGGAGCCACCAGGGCGAGGACAGCCCACTGTATCCAGGCCCAGCTTCCCCGAGCAATGATCCCAGCACCAGTCTGGTGGCCACCACTGCCTCGCAAGCCAGGCAGCCTGCCTACTCTGACCCTGCCAGGTGTTCCTGGCCAGTCTCCCGGGGACTGGGTGTAAAAGGATGGTTGTACCCGGTCCTGCATTGCCCGGAAAGACCGGCAGGCAAGGCTTCCTGGTCCAACAAAGAGGGTGGGACTTCCTCCCCTTCCTCTTTTGGGGAGATTTTTAAACAAAGGGCTGGAAACTTCAAGCGAGGTGTGTGCTGCAGCCTCGCCCACCCTGCTGGCAGCTCTGGGCTAAGCAGTGGTTTGGCTTTCCCAGCTGGCTGCAACCTTACTTTTCTCCTGCAGCTGGTGGCACAGGGGAAGGCGAGCCAGCCAGGACTGAGCAGTTGCCGCTCAGCTCCCCTCAGCCCGTATCTCGCCCCCTGCCCGGATTCCCCGCAGCTGCTGGGCCTTGCCTGCTGGGGGGTGGGTGGGTGGGAACCAGGGAGCATGATGCTACATGCCCGCATCATCCCTCTGCCAACCGCCCACCGGCCCGAGTGCTTGGGCTGTGTGAGGGCTGCCACTATGAAAACAGTGCAAGCTCCATAGGCTGGAAGGTAAGGCTGACAGCAGGGAAGGAAGATCCACTCTGGGCTTGCTCTGTCTCTAGGGGGACACAACAAGGCAAGGCTGACTTTCAGGCCCTGCTCTGGGCTGCCGCATACTCAACCTCCACTCTGCCTTGGGTCCCGCATTCAGTCCGCAACAAGGGGACATGTCGCTTCCAGGCAAGCCCAGCCAGCAGATGGGCGAGAGGGCAACTCTTGGGGGAGGAATTTTCTCTCAGGCCTCCCACCTGGAAGGCTCTGCAGAAGCCAAGTTGGGCCCGAAAGGCAGCCTCACCTTGCCATGTCCCCCCCGCCTGAGGCAGCCCTTTGGCTGAGTGCAGCAAGCCCAGAGCGGATCTTCCTTCCCTGTCACTCTTCCCTTCCAGCCCATGGGGCTTGCACTGTTCTCACGGCAGCGGTCTGTGCTCGGCCAAAGTGCACAGGCCAGGGGGTGAGGGAGGCGCAGAGGTGGCTGGCAGAGGGCTAATGTGGGTGGCATAGCATCATGCTCCCTGGTCGCTCCCCGCCCCCCTCCAGCTGGCAAGGCCAAGCAGCTGCAGAAAATACGGGTGGGGGGTGAAATGCAGACCGGCGGGGAGCCGGACAGCAATGGCTCAGGCTGGGCTGGCTCATCTTTCCCTCTGCCACCAGCCACAGGAGGAAAGTAAGGTTGCGGGATGAAGAAAGAGGCAATCATGGGGGAAGAAGTAGGGAGAGTGAGTAAGGGGCCTCTGAAGGAGGGGAAACAGGGCAGAGGTAAGCAAGCCAATTTGGCAAAGGGTGAGACCATGGTGGAAACTTGCAGGAGCAAGCGGGGTGGGTGGAGGTGTCTCATTAGAAAGGCAGGAACTGGCACGTCCACTGACCTACAAAGGGTGAGTGGGAGGCATGTGGGTGGAGGCCCTGGGAAAGGCCAGAGCCAGGGACTAGTGCATCTCCAACTCAAGGCGAAGGGTGAGCAGGCGGCATGCGGGGAAAAGGATTGCAAGAGCCAGGCCCGAAAGGCAGCCGAGCCTTGCCGTGTCTACCCCGAGGTGGTTGTTTGGCTAAGTGCCTTACCTTCAGGGGTAGCTGTGGTGAGCAGAGTGAATGAGGCTTGGAGATCAGCTGGGCCGCATGGCCAGAGGGTAGGCTGCAGCAAAGGCAGACAAGCAAGTGAGGTGCAGAGATCAGCTGGGCTGTGTGGTCCGGGTGAGCGAGCGAAGGAGCCAGAGAATAGCTGAGTGCGGGCGTGACTCTAGTCACCAGCCAAGGCGAGCAAGGCGAGATAGGACAGGACAGGATGGGCAGGGCCAGCTAGTGATGTGATTAGCCAGTTCTCCGAAAGGCGCAAAATCTTAACAACTGGTTCGCCCAAACAGGTCTGAACCAGCTGAAGCCCACCTCTGGAGACCACCCAATTTATATTATGGCCAGAATACTGGAATCCTCTGCCTTAAATGTGCCAGATATTATGTTGCACTATAGCCATACATGGACATGTAATCCATGAAGTAGTTCCACTGAAACATCTCCATATATTTCCACAGAAAAAAATAGGCCTCAACTTGTAATATTTTCAATATTATAAATCACATGGCCCAACCTTCTTTTGAATTGTGATGTTTATAGGGGATGTCAAAATGAGAAGTCCTTTATTTCATTTCAGTTTGGAAATCTCACATCATCTATATTCTAGAGAAGCTATTGTTCCATCACTTCTGTCCATGAAATTTTGCTTTCAGCATGATTAAGCAGAGAAGACACATATCAGAACACTTTTATCCATATAATGCTACATCTATATTATGCTTCTAAGGTTGCATTTCCATTTTGCAATTATGTTTTGAAAACAACATCTATGTATAGAAATGACTTGAAATGAATTCTATATTTTGCTGTTTTACAGTAATCCAGTTTATTCATATAATGAATACAATGTCATTTTCCTTTTGAGAAAGTAAGGAAGAAGAAGATGATGATGATATACTCTAGTTATGTCCTTATCCTAAAGAAACAATAGTTTTGAGCAAAACATAGATACAGGAATTAACATGAGCAAACTGTCATAGCAATTTCTCCAACTATATAGTTGTTACAATTATCTGAATATAATATAAAATAAATAAATGCTAATAAGGCAATGATTTCAGTAAAATATATGCCTTGATCATCTGTCTTTTTACTTGAAGTGTCGATTTTTTGTAAGTCCATGACTTAACCATCATTTCTTTAATATACTGCAATTCGTATGAGATGCATCACATGCTTTCATATGCTATAGTTTATTAACTATAATGGCTAGGTTCGTAGAACACCCTAAACCATATTATGACTTAGCAGGTGTTTGGATTTGATGGTTGAAATAAACTGAATTTATTCCTACGTGCATAGATGCTGGGATTGCAGCCATAAAGCTACTTCTATCTTACTTGGAATGAAATTCTATTTCATTCCAAGCAGAATTGTTCCTTTTGTTGTTATTACAATGTGCTCACAATCTGAAGAGATATCTAGGAATTATTTAAGAAACAACTTCATTTTTTTCTTCAGAGAAAACCTGATAGCCACCAAAGAAGTAAACACCATTTTTATACAATACAAAAATCCAGGTTAAGTAAATGAAATGTAAATTTTATTCTATACCATTACTCAAAGGCTTAGGCTTAATTTAAGAAGCCATCTTTTAAATTTATGTTTATTTCATTTACTGTATGCAGTTTAATTAAAGCTACTTAATTAAACAGACTATAGTTATGTGGGCATCCTTTTTGCCTGACATGCTAGAATTCCAGAGTGCTAAAGCCCTCCACGGTAAATGATCGCTTTTTAGAACTTAGTGTTAAGATGTGTTTGAATACTTTTCAATTGAAGTGTTTTCAGACAGTTAATATGACTCATAGGCTTGCTTGAGAAGGAGTTTAGTGCTCTGGATAAAACCTGCTTTTTAAACTTCTTCAGAAGAGGTCAAAGACCAGGAAATGCTCTCTCTATAATTCTCATTTTCAAGTGAATTGGCCATGGCAACTGCATGAAGAATGTTAAGTGTGAATTTCATTATGTTCTAGAAACCTTTAACTTAGCATTATAATGACTCAGATTACAACAGAAGCCAACTGCAACCATTTTTAGCAGGCAGTGTAGTTTAATTTATAATTTAATAAAGTAGCATTTTAACTTAAGTGGTTACCTTCAAAAACAGAGAATGGAAATGGTTCATTTGATAGCTACTAAATGCATCCTTTTCCATGTTACCTGGAAAAAAATTCTGTGCTTACTGACAGGTTAAATGTATAGCATACACAGAAAGCCACTATTTGTCTTTGTCAGACCACAGCAGCCTCCACAGCTTTCTATTATTTTAAACCTTCTTCATTGTCTTATAAACACTATAATTACATGCTAAAAATCTTATGGAAAACCAAACTCAATAAATCCCCATAATGAACAAAATATTTTAGTGTTGCTCAACAAGTGACCTACGTAGTCCAACATGATAAAGCTTTTCTTTATCAGCAATAGGTCTACTTTGTTTTTCTTTCTCTGCCAACTCTCCCATAAATCAATGCAATCTGTTAGAATAAGATTATCTTCCAGAATACGTAATCATATCCATTTTATGCAACATAATTATTGTCTCCCTTCACTTCTCTCCACTTAGGTCCAGTATCATCAACATATAACATTCTTGGCAGCAGCCATGACTACAGCCAAACTTACTGCTGACACTTGCCAGTTTTATTTTAAATGACCTTTGCTTTATTACTTATTTACTGGCAGAATAATCTTGACACTGCTGACATCTGCGGCCTGCTGACATCATAAATAAACATCTGTCCTGTGTAGGTGGAAATCCATAGGCAATCCATGATACCTCTTTAAACAAGGCTTTATTCATGATACACTGAGAAGCAAACTAGGCTTAGATTTAATGCTGGTTACTGAATATGCACATAATTCTTTCTGTTGTTGCTTTTACACTGTGGTAGTGTGCCAGAGAACCCAAAATCTGCAGGTGTGAGCACTGTGTATACACACACACACACACACACACACACACACAGATAAAGCAATACAAATAATATTTATTATAATTAATTACTAAATCAGTCGGAATTCTGCCAAACCTGTTCCCAGAACCAACTATTATTCACTTATGCATTTCCCTTTTCACAGAGAACACACACACACAAACACACCCATCATACACAAAGGAAGGGCATAGGGAACAAATTCTCTGATCCAAAATATAAATCTAAGATTACATCTTCTTGAATAATGACATTATCCCAGAATAATTTGTAAAATATTTTGCAGAGAGTACAAATGCTTACAAAAATGGTCAAATCAGATCCCCCCCCCCCATTTTTTTTTAGAGAGAAGCCATTTGGAAATAGTACATATCAGCAAAGGGATTGCAAAAAAAAACACAAAACGTGTCAGCAGAAAAGGAATCTGTTGCCTGGATAATATTAAGGCAGTTGTCTGCATACTACTGCACACTGCTGAGATGATTCAAGTGCAGTAAAGTGCAATAAAGAAGTAAAAGGTGAACAGCTACAGACAGAAACATGAATGTATAAATTAAGACAGGATGGTTAGATGGAGAAAAATAAAAAAAGAGAGGCAGCCCATATAAATAATGAGCCTTGAACCAAAATGAGAGAATTCAACAAAAGACCCTTCAACAGGTCAGGAGCTCTGCAAATTTACAGCCTGTCATTATGCCATAGATAAGCTGAACTATAATAGCATTACACACTGCTTTAGCCTTACATTTTTACCTCTTTATTTCAAATATGTTTATAATGCTTCCTGTTTCAGATCTGTCTGTCTGTCTATCTCTAGGAGTAGAAAACAACCTGATGGGACATAATTACCAATCACTGTTATCTCATTTCAGAAAATTTTAAACAGTTATTTAGTTTAAACAATTATTTTAACCAGGTTACTTGAATTGTGTGAAGTTAGTTTCATTATAGTCAGTACCTTGCACCAAAAATACCCATCACATGAAATGGTGAAATGCCTTCCAATCTTACTTTTGTAGAAGACAGCAAGTTGAGAGAACTACAACAGAGAAGTATGAACAGATTGTGAAGTGATATGGAAGTTCTGTCATGTGGCATTAATTGGTCCAATTATTTGGTTCTTCATCTAGCAATTAAGGAGTGGCTATATGGAAATGTGAAGAAATATATCTTCAATCTCTCACTCATCCACCAAGTCCTGCTGTGCTGCCTGATCAGGACAGGGATGGGAGTGGTGTCCTAGAAAGAATGAACAGAGAATATCAGGATTGTACGCCAAGAGAATATATCACAAGCAAGATCACGTAAGGCAATGGTTCTCAACCTGTGGTCCACAGACCCTGGAGAGGGGTGTGTGTGCCATCACAGGGGGTCTGTGAAGGCTTGAAAAATGTTATGATTTAAATTTTAAGTTAAGTCTTGGGGGCCACAAAAGATATTTAAACAGGGTCCATAGTGAAGAAAAGATTGAGAACCACTGACTTAAGTTATGAAGATCATCCCAGTTGCCCAGCTAAAGCAAAAATACATTTATATTGGGAAAGTGATGTTGGAGAATGCCAGAGGCAAATTACGTCAGTGACAGTGGGAAAGGCATCATACTATAGAGAAAAAGACAATACAAGTAGCCTTGACTTACAACCATTCATTTAGTGACTGTTGAATTACAATACTTTTGAAAAAGGTGACTTACAACCAGTCCGCTCACTTACAACTAGGCAAGCATTTGTACAGTCACATGCTCAAAATGTAGGCACCTAGCCATTGGCATGCATTTATGATATTTGCATGTACTGGAGTCATGAGATCACTCTTTGTGACCTTCCCAGCTGGCTCCCAACAACCAAAGTCAATGGAGGAAGCTGGATTCGCTTAACAAGCAGATGATTCACTGAAGAATGGAGGCAAAAAAGGTTATAAAATTTGGTGTAACTCAATTAACAACCATCTTACTTAGCAATGAAAATTATGATCTTAGTTGTGTTCATAAGGTGAGGACTATCTATAGTAAATTATTTCTGTATTTTACCAAGAAAACTACATGGATAAAACAATATATTAAACATTTGTGTATTAAGGAGAAAATATCCATTTATAGGCAGCCACTCCTTATTCTATTTTCCCCAGGCTCCAGTATATAATTCATTCCCAATGGACTACATGACAAATAACATTAAATTCAAGTAGAAATTAAAGTTACACAAAAAGTTTTTGAATTTGTAACCATGTTAACTTTTACTTTGTGCTTCATCCTTGCTGGTAACAAATAAATCAGTCTTTATTAATATCTTTTCTCATCGACTTCAACTCTTGCCAATATCCAATGTCATGTTTCCAATGGAATATTGTTGTTTTAGCAGATTTTTATATAGATCAAAAGTACCAAGTATCACAAAATCTTTGCCAAAGTAGCAATCTGTATTCTTTGATTAGTAGAAAATATTGCCTTTTCCAAAATGGATAAGCCACATATTTTTTTTAAAAAAAATTCCTTAACATCTGGAATAATGTTTCCCAATATAATTTTTTTATCCATTCCCCATGCTCAATTCAGCGACAATTCCTGATAGGCAGTCACATTGCAAAACTTTGGTATACAATTCAGCATCACACCAACATTTTTAACATTTAAAAATTTTCCCATAGATATTCCCAACATTTAATATATTTTCCCATTTATTTGTATACATTAGAAATTTTTTTTTAAAATGTTACAGTGACCCTTTTACAGTATGAGTTAATAAGCACAATAAAATCACAATATGAGTTAATATCTCAAATTTATTACTATTCCAGCAAAGAAAAATTGATGCACATTCTTTCAAGTACATTCTTTGAGGAATCCAATACATTACAAATACAATGAGCTGCTGAGGAAAAAACTTAATTCAAACCTAATTCTCATGAAAATTTGATACTGTGGGATAATCCCAACCAGAAAATTGCTAATATATATTCTTCTTTTTGGAGGAAAAATAGATTAGTATTATTTAGTATTTTTATATTATATGTTGTAAAAGGAACTTGGATTGCCAAGATATTGCTGAATAGCAATTTGCTCAATTAAAACTTCTTTCATGTCTTTACAATTTGGGCCCAGTGCATGGTCAATACTGAACCCCCTAAATGACTATAAAATCTTGGAAAAGATGTTAAATTAAATTAAATCTACATTTAATTTTTACATACGTTTTGAAAAGTATTACTAAGTTTTAGTAAGCTAAGAAAGGGAACACCTGTAAGAAAGTTGGAGTAAAAAACCTAGAATATCCTGTTTGAAAAAAAAATTGATGGAGCAACATTTTAAAAAAAACAATTAATTCAACAAAATAATGTTTTACATATTTTCTATATCCCAGAGGATATGTAGCAACAGATGGATTTCAATCACTTGAATGTTGGAATGTAATATTTCTGAGCAAACGTCAACTCATTATCTTATATTTATTCTACACCCGCAGTTTGGGGTTCATTTTTATAATGATGCCAGTTAGATACTGGGAATAGAAATAAGAACAAAGGACATTAATGTATTATTAAATTATATACCAAAAAGTGGTAGGATTTATCATGTATAATGTGTAACAGTTGTCTTACTTCTGATGAAAAGTCTCTGCTACAACTGATGGAAAGCATCAGATTGAAGATATCTATTCACTTTCTACGTATGACCGAGCTTACTATTGACACTGGAGAAAGTCCAAAATGATCATAATGAAGAGTAGTTTTTGTTTTGTTTGCTTTTTATACATTTATTTCTAAATGCATTTTGTTGTTTTATTGTGCTTTTTTCTTTCTCAATCTTCTGATTCATGATTTCTTTTCTTTTTTCCTTTTGTTTGGTTTAGTATTTTTTTTTAATTCACATATTAAGACAACATTGAAAAATACTTTTCCATAAAACTGGAGGACTATGGTTCTAACCATATCCCACAACACAACATTCTATGTAAGCTTTCATTTGTGGAAAGGAAACAAAAACAGGAAAATGTTCCAATTCCTTTGTTCACTAAAATAATGCTGCAATCCTATGCATACTCATGCTGGACAATGTACCAGCCATCAGCACCTCTCTTGCTGCCCCTAGCACCTTGTAATTTGGTGCAAAATGTGATGAATTTTCTCAGCTTCGTTTATTTGTAAGTTTGCATACACAATTTCATAAAGCATTCAAAGTACAATACAAGATTGTACTTACAAGATAGTAGCTGTGGCTTCCTGTTCTCTGCAGAAAGAATTTAGAAATTCAAAATCACCCTGCAGATAAATACGTTAAGAGTTTAGGGAAGGCAGAACTACAGCATCAGGCTGTTAAAACTTTACAAGTGATATTCTGTATAAATGTACAAAGGCAGAGAAAAGCATACATTGACTTTCAGGACTCCTGGAGGTGGGAACGTAATACAAAACAAGCTTTTCTTTAACCACAACAGCAGTCATCTAACAACATACCAGCTCACTCAAAAGCTTAGAACTCAACAGTTGATAATCATCTTTCAGCTCAGGTTATTGCATGCAATTTTTCACATTCATTCAGCTTTCTTCATACAGTAAAGTAACTCTCTTAACAATAAAAGCTTTTGTTGTGGCCCATTACACTGAAAACTAACCACTCCTAAGTATTTTTATTGGCTTTTTGGCGTATTTATAGCAGTCTTTGTTCTCTTTGCAAACTAATGCAGTTGGGTGTGTAGCAAGGGGGCATGCAATTGAGTATGCCTGATAAGATCATTCATACATGTAAAGAAAACATTCACAGAGACTTTTAAAGCTTTTTCCTTACTTTCTGCCATACATTTTTTCTCATGGTTTTTAAACATCTGAAACAATTTCTCTTTCTCTTTAACTATTTAATACAAAAATATATGTTGTTAGCCAGTTTCATTCTACACAGTTTAGTATAAAATCTGATGGGCTGCAGTGCTGCTTCCTGATAAACTGGGTGTATGCTCAGGTAGAACAGGGACAAAGTGAAATCCCTTAGCTCCAAATAAATTGGAGTTTCCTGTGAACAATGGTTTTTTTTTTAAATTAAAAATACTATTTTGTACACTAAATGGGCACATTTATATACATTGGAATTTAAGAAAATATGTTTTTCTTTTAAATACACACCTTTAATTTCTTGTCATGCTTATAATTGACTATAAGTTGGCAGTGGTCTCAGAATGAAGACGTGAACTTCCTATCTTGTTTTATAGTTCCTTTTAACTTAATATTCATTTCCTCATAGATAAACATGATGCTACGGTATCTTTATTTCTGAAGGTTAGTCAGGTTTGTCTGTTGTAATAACAACAAAGACTTCTCTGGTGCATTAGAAATTAGCATATACAGATTTGGATTCTTCTCACCATTTAACTTGCTTGTTGTCAGCTCTCAAAAATCTCAGATTACATGTTTCATATTTTCCAAATAACTTCCTGTCACTTTCAGTCTTTAGTTAGCATATTGGTTTCTCTAGCTAAGACCACTCCCTGCTACTATATAATAACACCTATAAATACAAGAAGAAACTGGGAAAGAGCTGAAGAATGATTGTTTTATTGAAGTATCGCTGTGCCTCAATGAAGCATCTTCACCTAAGAAATATTTTGTCATTCACACCAAACTTCAGAAATTAATTTTGGATAGGTTTCAAATCAACCTCCTCCCTAGATAACCTTATACAACTAGTTTTGCCCCACTTTTGTGGCCTTTCTTGCCATAGTTGTTAAGTGAATCAATGCAGCTATTAAGTTATTTACACAGTTGTTAAGCAAATCTGGTTTACCCATTGACTTTGTTTGTCAGAAGGGAATAACATGATCCTGGGACACTGCAACTATCATAAATATGAATCAGTTGCTAAGCGTCTGAAGTTTGATCATATGACTACAGAGATGTTTGATCATATGACTTATGACAACGGTCATAAGTGTGAAAAACAGTCACTAGTCACTTTTATCAGTCCTATTGTAACTTCAAATGGTTACTAAATGAACTGTTGTAAGTCGAGGACTACCTGTAATTTATTTGTGCTAGAACAAGCATTTCATATGACGCTTTCATATGACTAATGTGATTAATCTGTGGTATTCCTATTCTGCAAAACTTTTAACCTGTTGTAGATTGTGTGTGTGTGTGTCAGTGGTGGATTGCTCCCGGTTCGGTCCGGTTCTTGCGAACCGGTAGTAATGACAGCGGAAGGCTCCACCCACCCGCTCCAACGTCATCACTGACGATCTGCGCATGCGTAGAAGCTTCTGCACATGTGCAGAAGTGCGCACGCATTCCTGTTGCAAACTGGTAGTAAAGGTAAGTGGAACCCACCCCATGTGTGTGTGTGATCTACTCAGCACTGGTTTCCTTGGCAATATTTTGGAAGTGGATTACTATTGCTGCCTTCCTAGGATTGCAAGAGAGGAACTGAGCCAAGGTCACCCAGCTATCTATAAGGCAGTTATAGAACTGATTTCTAGCCAAGTGCCTTAACCACTACACCAAATAATGTCTCTTTCATTTGTACAATCTATGGGCATATGTTATACAAACTGCAGTACATAATCTCTGCCATTGTGATTTGTAAACCATAGTTAATTCTTGGTGCTTATGTGGCTTTTTCAATAAACCATGCTTAAAACAACCAAAGGCTTAGTTTAAACGTGAATCCAACCAGCATTTTTTTAATAACAAGTTTTATAAGAGATACAAACATTTTATCCCCCCCACCCTT
>JANHZT010002996.1:162811-173777 GCA_032468215.1 Stegonotus admiraltiensis
CCCCCCATCTGTGGACAGATAAATGACAGATGATATTAGATAGATAGATAGATAGATAGACAGACAGACAGACAGACAGACAGACAGACAGATGCATGCTAGGCGTACAAACAAATGAACATCGATTATATTTTTGCATACAAATATATTATTACAAAAAGTACAGATGCACATCTTCTGGAGATTTTGTTACTTTCAGCGATTTACATTTTTTAGCCATCTTGAATAAAAATAATAGCTTACAAGTTAAATTACAGACTGCCCTGGGAATCTACTTTGAAAAAAGCAGAGTGTTTTTGAATTGAAGTCCATAAGGAATCCTCCTGCAGAGCCCTAAGTAATTTTCTTAATTTTTGAACTGCACATTAAGCACATCGTCAGCTGTTGTAAATGCGTAACCAACAACAAACCATTATGTATCTTTCATCTAATTACACAGGCTTATTATACACCTGTACCAACGTAGCAAGTATGTATAATAGTTGTGGTTTTCTCCATGAAAACAGCTTCAGTAATGTACTGAAGGTACATTTAAGGTACAGTCAATTCAACTTAAGGAACAATTTTGACTTCATGCAACACCATAAATTATAAAACATGTTCATACTACATTAGCCTAGATATGTACTTTGTTGCATTAATCTCTTTTTTGTAAGCATTTATCGGCCTCATAGGCAACTAGAAGAAAACAACTTATATTTGGTGGATGATTATTGCCAGCTTGTAGATTTGCTTTTTTTAAAAAAAATAAAGGACATAGAATGTCCCATCTAAAAAAGAAATAATATTGCTGTGGTTTCATAGAGAATTGTTTATGACAACTCTCAGCAATAAAAACAAATGCATCCTATACAGCTATTTGATAGTGCAGATTTATTTTAGACTTCCTTTTTAGCTATATTCTAAGATTTACATTTATATCACTATGGACAACAGATTGATCTTTATTTGTTTTCATCTTTATAAATTATATGCCTATAGGGTATGCAAAGGTTATTGCTTCTAAAGCATGAGTTACACCAGCCTACTTGTACCAATTTTTCCGAGAAAAGGGGAATTAATTTTGGGTAGCTCTGTTTGGTCAGTGGACTTTTTATACCCCATGATGGGGTATATCAACTACTCCAAAACCAGGATTTGGGCAGAACTAACCAAAAACCAACATCAGAGTTTCCAAGACTGAGGTGGGGAGCCTTCTATACTGTGATACCACAGAAATACAGTGTCAAAATTAGAATTCAGCAGCATACATTTAGCTGAATTTTCAGGGTTCAGGGCAGACTTTTTTGGATGGGGAAAATTTACAAAGATTTATGTATATTTGAAAAACATATGCTTATCTATGACCATAATCAAGATTTGATGTTGATTTGATTTAATTCAATTCAATTTCAATTTAATTCGATTTTGATTTCCCTTCTCCCAAAAAAGAATCAAAATTACCAATTAAATTGCTTTCTGAGTTTGGAATGATTTTCAGCAGGAAAACAAGAGCTCCCACTCATATCAAAAGAAAAAAAATCAAAGAGTAAAAAATGTCATCAGCTGTCATAACTCTTTTTAAAGGCTTCTCAAATCACTGTGCTTCTTCTTGCAACTGTTTAAAACCCGGATTTGTAGACCCTAATCTTTCAAATACTGGCTAATGTACCATATACCCCACCACCATAGATTATTTAAGAAGTAAAGGAAAAGAAAAATGTGTTCCCTTGTTCCTTCCTCCTTCGAATATGTTGTAACTTTAGTTAAAATGGTGGTTATCTCCTGTCACTCATCTCCTCCCACTTGTGACTGCATGACTGTAACTTTGTTGCTTGTATCTTTGCAATTTATACTGATATTATTGTACCTTATGACTGTCACTGGGTGTTGTGCCCTGTGATTCTTGATGAATGTATCTTTTCTTTTATGTACACTGACAGCATATTATGCACCAAAGACAAATTCCTTGTGTGTCCAATCACACTTGGCCAATAAAGAATTCTAATTCTAATTAACTAAATATTCTACTTCAGGTACTCCCAAATCCATCCACACCTGGCCTATTTCCTGTCCAATCACTATCTACCCTTCCCCCACTGTGCACCAGTAATTTATATAGAAATAATAGCCTGGTCAAACAAATTAAAAGGGAATAACCTCAGCTGATGGCTTCATTACTATAAAAATTATCTATGGTAGTTTAGATTGCTGAACTCCAAAAGCAGCTTTTCTGTGTGTGTGTGTGCATGCGTGCGTGTGTGTGCGTGTGTACACGCACACACACAAACACACACACACACATATAATATAAAGAAAAGTTACTAGTGGAGTCCATATGTGAGTGTGTATATCAGTGGTGGGTTTCAAAAAATTTTACTACCAGTTCTGTGGGTGTGGCTTGGTGGGCGTGGCAGGGGAAGATACTGTAAACTTTCCATTCCCACCCCAATCCAGGGAAACATTACTGGAAAATCCCCATTTCTTCCCGATCAGCTGAGACTTGGGAGGCAGAGAATAGATGGGGGTGGAGCCAGTCAGAATTTTTACTACCAGTTCTCTGTACTCAAAATTTCTGCTATTGGCTCTCCGGAACTGGTCAGAACCTGCTGAAACCCACCTGTGGTGTATATATATGAATCTAAATTACCATAGATAATTTTTATAGTAATTAAGTCATCAGCTGAGTTTATTCCCTTTTAATTTGACCATTGACGTTATTTCTGTATAAGTTACAAGTTACAGGTGCACAGTGGGGAAAGGGTAGGTAGTGGTGACTGGACAGGAAATAAGTCAGGTACTTATTGGCACTTCATTTAAGAGAGAAATTACTGGATTTGGTTTAGGAAAAACACATAAGCAATTTGGTTTTAATGAAGGATGGTCCCATACAGACATACTCTGATATTTCAGTGTTCCAATATCTAAGAGGATACCACAAAGAAGAGGGATTCAACCTATTCTTCAAAGCACCCAAAGGCAAAACAAGAAGCAATAGATGGAAGTTAATCACTAAAACTAAAACTATTTGTTTTGGGTGTGTGTGTGTTCTGAATTGCCTATTGAATCAGAATGTTTGTAATTTACCCAGGCAATCTAGATTCATTTTATCACTAGTATTTCTTGTGTGGTAGAAATCACATAACTACTTTGAATGTTTCTAAATATTGTTAGATTGATTGTAAATCCCAAAAGAAAAAATAATTTCAAGAATAAAATATGTGGTTTGTATTTATGTTATATGATTTGAATAATATTTACATATTATAAATTATTTTATTATACATTGATATGTTTTATAGGAATAGTCTCATAGTTTTATCCAACAGATTTTAGTTTTTGTTCATTTTTCTTAGTTAAGTGGTGTTTAAAAGATAATACACCTAGACATTCAGCTTATTTTATAGGCTTTATTTATGTTTTATTTATATTTGCCTGTTTTATTGTACTTTCATTTCATTGTACAGTAAATGCTGATCATTGACCAAATAAAATTTCCAGCCTTTTTTTCAATCTTCTAGTCTTACAATGGAAGAATCTAAGTTCTTTTAGATTTTTTTATCCTGATTTTTTTTCATATACAATTCAAGGTGACTCCTTCCTACAACAACAATCCTGTGAGGTGAGTTGGGCTGAGAGAGAGCCTGACTCTCAAGCCTGACAAAGTCACCAGGTTGGTTTTTCATGCCTAAAGTGGAACTAGAGTTCATAATCGCCTGGTTTCTAGGCCAGTGCCTTAACCATTACACCAACCTAGCCTTATCTGATTTTAGATTAAAAATATGGCTATTTTTATATTAAAAATGATCACGTTTTGTCTAGGTAACTTTGAACAAAATGAGTGGAAATTTATGTCTCTTTTCTTTCCAATATTAGAATTCAGTTAATTCTATTTTATAATTGCCATTATGTTATTTAAATACTAAAACCCAACTAGTACTAAATATGCATTAAACTTTTCTTATGATAGTAAAATTAATTTGAACCCATTATACTAGATAAGCCTTTCATATCCTCTATCTTCCTATGGGAAAAGTTGAGGTTACACCATGAAAGACAACACATGTTATGATGAAGATAATCCTATTATCATAATGGAAATAATACTATTACAGAGGAATAAACAACAAATGGTGCATGAAGTCCTCTGAAAATTAAAATTCACTTGGGACTCTCTAAGGGGATAGCACTAGTCTCACACCTGAATTTGATAGTTTCTTGGGAAGTAAAATGCATATGGAAGTAAGCAATGTGTTCTAGAAAATTATCTCCAAATTAATACTACTATAGAATACACTTAGTTTCACAGAGAAGCAGGTGGCTGAAAATTTGAAAGTGCATAATCTTGTTCTTAGAAATACTTTAAAATAGGATGCAGTTTTTAGAACTTAAAATATTGTAAAATATTAGATACGTCAACTTGCAAGCTTACAAGTTGCCATGGGCAGGAGAAGGCAGCCAATACATTCTGCACCGTGGAAATTCCCAAACTGCCATTTCCTTGTTATGTACTCTACAGTTTATAATGGAAAATGCCCAAAAAGGAACTTGTTTTAAAACTGAACTGGCCCACAATCACTTAATTTAGTTTTCTCATTCAATACTGTTGCTGTTTTGTAAATTGTTGTATCTTCTTCAGTCATTTTTCTTTTAATGAAATATCTCCCTTAGCCTTGTTAGTGACAATTGTGCCCTGTGGGACAATGGAATATTGTTTTGAGAGGCAAATCCACATAAGTCAACCCCACACTAAGATGTAACAGGGCTGTAAAAATCTGGAGAATGCCTAGATGGCAACAAAGAAATATAGAAAACTCTAAATCTTCCCTATTTTTGAAACCTAAGTTTCATAGCCCTAATATCTGAGTATTTAATCCTCACCTAAGTGAAAAATGAGATAAATTAATGGGAAATAATACTATCAATGGCTATTTGTTAAGGTGTTTATTTCATCAGTATTGGAGACAGGATGTCTCTTCCTGGAGACAGGAAGAACACAAATGAGAAAGTCTACTAGTAAATGTATGTCTTTTTTTCCCTTTCAAATATTCAATTATGGGAAAAGAATATTGAACTAGATAGGACTTTGTGTGGATCTAATATAGTCCTCATCTTCCTTCTTACACATATTTAGAATTACTGCACAAGGATTTATTATAAACCAAGAAATAACTAATGAGTTCCTGGTTTGTAGGGAAACCTGCTTGTTTGCATATATAATATCTTACGAATTAGTAAAAACTAAGAAACACTTAATTCTTCTAAGCATAACAATATATTTTACACATTTAAGTTCATTGCTTGGGGGCATGTTAAAATTAGACCACTAATGGTGAAGATGAAACACAGCAATTATTTTCAGGACTCATATTTGTTTCTCCCTTACACTCAAAAAAACAACTCATCAAATGGGGGTTGAAATGACTGACTATGATGTCTTTTCAATGTTATCCAGATATGTCTCAGAAATAGGTCCCACTGAGTCCCATCTGGCTTACTTCCAGGTCTTCAAGAAGTAAGTCAACAAGTATAGAATTGCAATTCTTTAAAAAATGTATCTTACAAAATTGAAAAAAGCATACAAAAAAAATTCATTTTTAATGTTTTTGTTCCTGTTGTGCTTATAAAGTTAGTTAGCCTGTGACTAGATACTTTTTTTACTTTGCTGCTTTGCAAGCTACAGAATTACACCTCAATAGTAGTAATACCATATTCTAAAGATATGGCACTTGTAGGAAGCTTGTTACCAAGTAACTGTGTTATACCCTTAATATTCTATTTGCAATTGTGGTGATATGCAGACAACAACACATATGTATACCTGACCTATGTGCCCCGATCAGTGTATAATTGAAGACCGCATGACAGCCGACAAAATGTGATTAATGTTGCTAGTTTCTGGGCAAGATTTGTTTAATTTGTACGTATTTTAATCTTTCATTTTATGTTTTAAATTTTATGTCATATAGTATGCCTTATTTTAATTGTGATGCTTCTGACATGAATAAACAAATAAACAACCCTTAATATTTTTTCCACCATCAATAGAAATAATTCCATTGAAGTAATCTATTTTAAAAAGCCAGTATTATACTGCAAGCACTAACTCTCAATCAAAATAATCAAATTCTGTATATAATTATTTAGAATATGTTAAATGTGTATAGAAATATATTACTGAAACCAGTCTGTGATTAAATGTTAATAAATTATATTTTTAAGATGAAACGGACATTATTCTTTATGACTACACTTGTTTCCAATATATGGAGGTATACTGTAACACCTTTATGCACAAACAGAATGACTTTGATAACATGTTTGTTTGGAGTCCCTATCTTTTAAAATTTGGATTTTGCAAGATATATTGAATCACCCACAAGCAAAAGTTAAAAGCTTGGATTTTTTTCCTCCTTCTCTTTGGTAATATTTTGTATACAATGTAACTAATATTGTCCTCTTGCTTTTCAGCAAAATGCCTGTTGGATTATATTTTACATTTTAAAAAAACCATCCTATGTTTTCAATATTAGTAAATCACAATGACCACACAGACACAAACACACACACACACACAATTGCAAACACCGCTACATATACTTTTACCTTCTGAGATGTGATGTGTCTATTTTTTCCTGCTGTGTAAGGTTGTCCTTGACGTTAGCAATATATTACAACCTGTTGTTCGTGCTTTTATGTGTAACTGTGTACTTGTACTCTCAATTTCCTATAGGATTTTCAAGATCAGGGAATTGCAGGGTTGTCTTTAATAATTCTGTTGCAACAACTGACATATGATTGCAACAGTGTGCCTTAGGCTTCATACATATGAAATGGGAAAACAGAAATTATACTTGTCCATTATTATAAGTTAAACTACAAACACATACACAAGCCTTATTGTTGCCTAGGACAAATGTCAAATTGTCAGTTTTGATATCTTCTCTTCATATTCCTTTGTGAAACAGGTTTTGGGCTGTTACCTACTAATTAGTTAAACAGAGGCTTTAAAAATAACCCACATTTGAATAGTTAAATAGTTAACAGTTTTGTAATGCCCACACTTCTCTAATGATCTAACCATTGTTATGAATATACTGATCTCTGAGACAGACTTAATTTTTCTGACTTGCTCAGCCATATAGATATCTAAGCATTTCTGGCAAGTCAGTGTCACATTTAACCAATTTCATAGAGCTGCTATGAAGCTAAATATTCTCCTAGTCTGGTTGGATGAAGGATATCCATATTTAAAACTATATTTTCCCTCACAACAACTATGCAGGCACTATTATGACAAATTTCATTTTTGCCTATGAATAGCCAAAAAAATTGAAATAGATACAGCTGTTTCCTTGAATTACTTTTAAGGCTTAAAGAAGTTTTTGGTTAAAAATATTCTATTATTATTATTATTATTATTATTATTATTATTATTATTATTCATTGCAAAGTCAGCCAGATGTTCATACTGGATTTTGCACTGCATTTTGTCCAAATTATTATTATTATTATTATTATTATTATTATCATCATCATCATCATCATCATCATTAGCTTTTCTGCTATTGTAAGTGGCTGCTTTTGATACAACTTTAAATCTAGACAGCTGCCTTAGTAGTTTATGATAAGGACTTAAAATATTATATTGATTGTGTTACTCTGTCTAACCTCTTTCTCTTCTTAGTACTCTCCAAGTTATAGCATTGTTTCTAACTAGAAAGAAACAGTCTTTCTGATTATAAACACTTTGGATTTGCAGCTCTGTGACCTCTAATCGCCCAGAAACTGTATTTATTGCTTCATATAGCCTCCACTATAATACTAGCGTCCAATTAATGCCATCTAAATCTACAGTAATGCCACAGACGAATGAATATGCTTGTTGCATGATATTATTCACAAGTGAAAAGGCTGTTGAAAACTTTCCAACTTTATGACATAAAAATTTGGCAGATACTCACTAGAGGACCAATTTTTTAAAAAACAGACTCATAATGTGCTATTGTAATCCATGTGAAAACCTCCACCAATTCAGTTTTTAATTTTAGCATTTTTTAATTTTTTAAAAAATAATTTTTTAAGGGGGAAAAAGAATAATTGAATTATTTGCAGTAGAGGCAAAGAATAGGGTTTTTTTTTAAAGCTTGATTCCATCTCAATTTTGTAAGGGGGAATGTGCACATTTGGTAATTTTCAAATGGATCAGTAGTATCAATACTGTTCATGTTTGTTTGTTTTTAATTTCATATTTTTAATTTATACCATTTAGAGTTAGTACCTTTCAAGAAAACTCACAATATTCAATGATACTATCAACAAATTATAAACTGTATGATTATAAAGTCACCATCTAAAATACACTGACTTACATACTCACTAATGCTGTGAGCTAAGTAGCTGTTTAACTCAATTAAAATAAATAAATATATAAATAAAATAACTATTTTAATTTAGCATATGATTTGAAACCATTGTAAACACATTGATATGAATGTTGCATAAACCAATTTAATAGTGCTTTTATAATAGCTAGTATTTTTTGCAGTAAGAGATTATCTACATCAATATTACCATTTATTTTTAGGATATGTATATCATTTATATTTTAGCCGGGTATCTGCTTTGTGGTCAAACTAGAAATTACTTATTACGCAATTGTATCTATATTGAAGAGAACTGTTTTTGTTCTTTTTATGTTCTTTTTGTTTTCTTTCTTGTATGTTTCTTTTTAAATTTTCCCCATTGTTCCCCCTTTCTACTTTTCCCTTTTTGTTTTAATTTTGTATTTTTGCCTTTTATCTTTGAGAATTAAAAATTGCATTTTAAAAAACAGTAACAGTTAAGATTTTGCTAGAAGATGGTATGGAAGGAAGGTCCTACATGACTCAAGAGGTCAGTAGGGGGAACGTATCAAAACAGTCATGGATAAGGAAGTTGGGACTTCAATCACGTGACTACAAATAGTCCTCGACTTATAACAGTTCATTTAGTGACCATTCAGTTACAATGGTGCTTATGACTATTGCAGCATCTCCATGGTCACAAGATCAAAATCTGGCTTGACAACAAGTTTATATTTATGACAGTTACAGTGTCATGGGGTTATGTGATCAGCTTTTGCTATCTCCTGACAAGCAAAGTCAACGGGGAACCCAGATTCACTTAACAACCATGTTACTAACTTAACAAATGCAATGATTCACTTAACAATTGCGTTAAGAAAAGTCATAAAATGGAGCAAAATTCACTTAACAAATGTTTCACTTTCAATTATGGTCACAACTTGAGGATACCTGTACCATTTTGGTTTTTATAAACTTCCCCCACAGATTTCCCTCCAGCAAGTTCACTAATTGTCACCAGTTCAGACTCGATCTGTTGTTCCCATTTCTGGAAAATGAAGTAAAGGCAATTGGCCAGGTCCAGTATATTGTGAACTTAGATCTGTAACTAATGAAGCTGCTAAAGCAAGAACTGGGCTAGAAACTGTTATTACCTCAAAGGAGATTCAAGGTACTTTCCAATTCTTTCAAGAATACAGCCAAGGATCCATTCCCTAGGAAGGAAGGAAGAAGAAAAAATACTAGAATTAAAAGTCTGAAGCATAGTTCGTATTCAGATTTTGACTTCTGTGGCTAAGTGGCAAATCTTCTGTGAATATGGCTTCATTTTTGTCTTCAATAAACAGACTAATTTGCTGACTCATGTCTGGGAGGCTTCTGCCAAATCAGCCAATTCCTGAATAAAGGGTTCAGTGTCTAGAGATCTAAGAGTTACAGCTAGGCGGAAAATTAAATTCAAAGCCCAAATTAATAGAATAGTTTTAATTAAAGCATTTATTTATTCACATGGATGGAAAGTAAACTTGAGATAATAAAGTGCAATGAACGTGCATACTCACACCTAGAAATGGAAGGTTTTTATTTTTAAATATCCCTGATCCTAGGATTAGAGAATAAAGGCTCAATTGACTTTGTGGGAAGCGGTTTCTTCTGGAATATCATCCTGCTTAAAAGTAAGGATTTTAGCTGGGTTCTCCATCTACAACTGACTCTTGGCACTGAATTTTGTTCTCAGACATGGCATTTCTATTTGATTATGACTTTTTCATAGTCTGATTCGTGGAATAAGTACAAGTTTGGTTGCTCATCTGATCTTCCATACTTAATACTAGGCAGATAAGGTAAAATCGTGTTATGTGAGACCCAAGAGGAATGTTGTTTGATTGAATAGATAATATTTGGCTACATGGCAAAATGGCTGTCCAGTTGTGCCTCCTTTTGTTACACTAAATGAATAAAGTACTCACAACTAAAATGTATTCACTACTAATGTTTAACTATGTAGAAAGTATCAATGTTTAAACTTAGTATATAGGGTTTTTCTTTATACTTGGCTTTCCAAAATGTACAAAGTAAAACCAAATATCATTCTTCTATAATGATAAAGTTTAAACCATAGAAAGTCTTAGGAATTCCAATACTTAATTTGATTCAATTTTCTTAATAAAATTCAGAACTATATATTATTTTTACAATCTGTGTCACACAGTTTGACACCATGTAATTTTTGAGGTATTTTATAATTTGCAAGGCAAACAACAACAATGCCTCCTGTCTTCTAAAAACTTTCTTACTGCTAAATAAACAGCCATGACTTTGTCACGATTACCACAGTAAATCTTTTGAATGAAGGTATTTAATCCAAGTACAAAGCTTTCCTTTATTTTATCATGCAAGTTCGAATCATGTTGCCCATTCCTCCAACTGAAGGACATGAAAAATCACTCACTGTGGCCTATTTACAAAATTTACCTGCTTAAAGGAATAATAAAAGAGCAGGAGTTTTCAGGCAAACTTTTCTCATGGGTAGTAACGGATTAAACTGACTTGTGTCATTCTCTGAAATGAATAGGTATCTAAGTATACAGAACATAACTCTATATTTAGATGTTAAACTGGGGCATAGCAAAAAGCATGGGTGG
>JANHZT010002997.1:56006-66043 GCA_032468215.1 Stegonotus admiraltiensis
CTGGTGAGAATTGAACTCGCAGTAATTGCAGGCAGCTGGAAGTTAAATACTGCCTTAGAAGGAGCATTAGTCTCCTACGCCACTCAGGCTCGTGGCGTAGGAGACTAATGCTCCTACTCTTGCAACTAATTAAATAGTTGCAAGAGCAAAAGCTTATGGTTATGTTTGTACTTCAGTCATACAGTAAGATAAAAATCATGGTATTATTCTAAGAATATTAAAAATCATAAGAGGAAACATCAAACAAGTTTGGGGTAAATGAAAGCACAGCAAATAAGATGCACTTTTAATAGATTGCCAACAAAAAGATTATATTTACAACTCTCAAGATAGGCTGAATATATTTTGTATAGTCATATTGCTTTTTCAGTTGGCTTTCAAATATGACCCAAAACTTTGGCTGAAAACAGGAATGCAATGCTAAAATACTACAATTAAAGAAAATCTATATTTGAATCTTTAGGAGTAGAAACACATTAACTCGTTTAGTACATGAATGGTTTCTTCAATTTAATGCCAATCTTTTCTTCACTATATGAAGGAACACCAATCTGTCTGCATTAAATAGAAACAAAGAAACATTGGACATATTTTTTTAAAAAACAGATCAGGATCACATCATTTAATTTTCATGCCTTTCTTGTAATTAGGTTTAATGCATCACATATTGTCTGTGTCTTTAACATTTCCCCAAGTATTTCACAAATATCACATAATTCCATTTGATTTTTTTAAATTTCCCTTTTGCGGTTCTTTTTGTAGCTCTAATTCAAGTCTTTTGTGTTCTACTACAAATGTCTTTTGCTTTTGTTTCTCATACTAATATTCTCATATTCTAATATTTCATATTAATATCTCTGCAATTCCATCTTCTCTAGAGACATGTCACCAAATAACAACACAGCTGCTGCTTAACAGTCTTTTCCTGAACTTAGCCACTTAAAACTCAGTTGGCTAAACAGCACTGAAATTTGGCTCCTATACTTAAGAATGCACTTTTTTGTTTCTTTCCAAAAATGAATATATGTCATACTTTGCTACTTGTCAACTTGTCAATATTCAGAATACTATTTTATTTTCAGCAAAAAATCAAAATGCTTTCACAATACTTTTTTTTATCTTTTAAGAAAGTTTCCATGATGTTAAATCTTGAAAGTAGCCAACGTATTCTCATTTACTCAGTCGTTCTTAATTAAGCACCCTATTCCTGTAAACTATACCAATTCAATGACTTTACTTCTTTCATAATCAGAAGCCAGCCAAAAAGAGACTTTATTTAAGATCAAGATTGTTTCCTTCAAACGATCAAAAGATCAAATTCATTTTGAGGTTCACATATTGAGATAAAAAGCTACACTGGGTTTTAACCCACACTGGAAGTGATCCCAGGTCCTCTTCCTGACTAATCTGCTGTAAGCCTGTTTTATTTATTAATGCTTGAAGCTTGAATAAAATGGGTATTTTTTTAAAATGTTCAAACTGCATTGGGATTCTGTTAATTAATTGGAAAAAAAAATAAGGCAAAGTGAATGAATATGATTTGATCCAAACAGTTGGATTAGAATCCCGTGGAAAAAATATTGGGTGACAAAAGGCCCTTATCGTGATCTGCCAGAAAGAAATAAATTAATCAAACTGTCAAACAAAGAAGGCTGGGTTTGACCTCGTACTGATCTCATTACTTCTCTATTACACTTTTGAAAAACATCCTCTTACCAAGACAACTAATTGAAGATTACGTGGAAGGAAATAACACCTCTCCATCACTCTAGTAACTTCGATTCATTTGTCATTCTAATAATTCATTTTTATCCTTTCCTCAAACTGCCACAGACACTAATGGACTATCATCAGTTAAAAAGGCAATTTTTCCATTTAATTGCTCTCATTAAATGCTCCAGTTGGACAATGAGAAAAGCAACAGTTTCCATATTTAATCACACTGAAGTAACAGTGCAATATTACTTCTAAATGCACAGGGCACAATGGAAAGTACTTTGCAATAGTTCATTCACAACATTTCCATTCAGAGTCTATTAAGCTCTACAGTAAGAAATCTCGCTAGCTTTTTTTGGAGCGGAGGGTGGCAATGTCTTTTGCATAGATGACTTTTCTATGACCTTTAATAGAAAATGCCATTCAGAAACATGAGCAAAAAGGATTAAATATTGAAGAGATTTAGTTTTGAATTCATTCTAGAAATGAGCATTCCATGTGCCAGACAATATGAGCAATATCTTAGATGCTGAATGTTTGGATTTCAATTCAAGAATTTTTTGTTTTAATAATCCATGGGAGTCAAATTATATCACATGGTTAAGATGTAAGCAATACTAGCTTAGTGAGCCAAATTTCCTTCATGTTCTTTCTTTTTGAATCTTTTACTTTATTTTATACACAAACAAACAGTTAATACATCAGTCATCCCTCCAATATGACAGTGCGGCGTTTTTTCTATGACTTCTTCTTTTTGTTGTTTCTTTTGTCTTCATTTTCACCAAATCTATTACAACATTTTCCAAAAGTACAATATTCTAATTATACCATTTTTTAACATAGCTATTAATTTACTCATCTGTATCTCTTTTCTAACCAATGCTAAAATTGATCCCATATCTTAAAGCATTCTGAATCCTCTCTTTCATTAATCATCAGAGTTAATCTATTCATTTCTGCACAGTCTAAAAATTACTTCTCCTTCCAAAGGTATTTTCTCTGCTTTCCAATTTTGTGCAAAAAGAGTCCTTGCAGCTGTTATTACATGTATAATCAAATAGGTATTTTCTTTACTACAGCCAAATTTCCTTCATGTTAATAATTGTCGTTTTAAGTAGGGAATCATTCTGGGTTAGAAAGGACAAACAAAAATCCTAAAAATTGATCGATAAAAAAATACAAAAATTAAAATAAAATAAATTGATGCAACTGGAAAAGCTTGTTGGCTGGTATGTTCTATCCTGAATTATTGGGAAAGAACAGCAGGCAAGGAAAAACCTTGAACAAATACTCGTCTTGACTAATGATGAAAAAATGTATATGAATTTAAGAGAAACCCTTCCAAACTCCTGAATCGTGTTCTGCAAGCTGAACATCCTTACCCTTAATTAAAGATCACATTGACAAGAATCTACACAGCTCTTCCAAATGTATCTCTCTAAAAGAATTCAAAGTTTTGATCAGGCCATGCTAGGATCTGTTAATCCAACCAAGCACCTATAAATCAACTCCATGTGGACTGCTGGATAATATTCACTCTCAGTACCATTCCTACAGAGATGCAAGTTTTGATTTATAATTTGGACAGAAGGTGGGATAAAACCCTTCTGGTGACAACTAGGTCCTTGCTTTGGTATGGCAGATTGAATAATGACACTGTTCATTGTGCATTTCAGAATTGATCTGCTTCGGAATTAACCATTTCAAGACATTGGCAAGTGTTGCGTCTACCAGCTTCCTGTTCTGTTCTACTGTACTATAGACTTCAAGTTTGCAATCCATTTGTTTTTCCCAGTTCTGGCATATAAATCACAGATATAGATTAAAATCACAATTTAAAGTAATTGATGAGAACATGAAAAGAGCTCAGCTGAAAGTTCATCAAGGTGGAAGACAGAAGGGAAAGATTATATGAAAGGACAAACCTATTTCTGGGTGCAGTAAACTATAATTCAATTAACCCTGCTAGGCTTGAACAGGGCTATTATCGTATAACAGGATCACTTTATTCAATATCTCAAGACATGGCGTTTATTCTGTAATAGAAATTTATGAAATTCAATAATATGGGGGGGGGGACTTTTTTCAAATTAATCCCATTGAACTAAGACAGATAGTCCTCAACTTACAACCAAAAGCTTCCTGATGACGTCGGGGTCGGTGGGCGGAGCCTCCCACCGGTTTTACTACCGGTTCTTGCAAACTGATCCGGACCGGGGGCAACCCACCACTGCCCCTGGGTCATGTGATCAAAATTCAGACACTTGGCAATTGGCTTAGGTTTATCATAGTTGTAGTGTCTGAGGGTCATGTGACCAGCTTTTGAGAACTTCTGACAAGAAAAGTCAATGGGAGAACGGGATTTAGTTTATAATAGTGTTCCTTATTTAACGGCTGCAGTCATTCGCTTAGCAAGTGTGGTAAGAAACTTCGTAAAAAGAGGCAAAACTCACTTAACAACTGGTTCAATTGTGGTCATAAGTGGAGGATTACCTGTAAGCCTGTTTCGAAGATCTCAGTTCCTTATATCAATAATATCTCTTTATTTATCTATCTGATCTCAATGGCTGCCTAACTCTTGCGAATTAGCAGTTTCTTAAGAACTTTTAACCAGTGCTGTCTTTTCGGGTTTGGCCCATACTGGAAATCAAACCTGCCGTGATTTGTACAGAATCAGTTTGGTTCACAAAGTTGGCACACTCGTCTTCTCTGTCACAATGACTGCCCTCTGGAATGACGTTCTCCATCACACCTGAGCATCTCCTCCTGTCAGACTTGGAAGCCATCTTTTACATTTGGGCCTTCAGGCCTGCCACATTTTCTACTCTGGGAAAGTGGGTGGGGGGGTTGTAGAGAGCTGTGATGGTGAAACTATGGCACGCGTGCCCAAAGTGGCACATGGAGCCATGTCACCTGGCACGTGTAGCATCGCCCATTCCTCTTCCGGGTTTCTGGCGTGCATGCGCCTGTGACAATCAGCTGGCCTTTGTGTGTGCGGCAGTGCTGGAAACCGGAAGAGCTGGTCTTTCATTTTCCAGCATGAGCATGTGCGCTGGCCAGCTGATCAGCACATGCGGAGCAGTAACCAGAAGACTTGCTTGCCGGCGTGCATGCATGTGCCAGAAACCGGAAGTACCTTATCCGGTGCCCGCATGCCCCTGGGCAGCTCTTCTTCCTGGTCGCGGCCCTGACAAGAACACTTTTCAGTACTTGGTGCCCCGCACGCTGTGCCGAAAAGGTTCACCATCACTGGTATAGAGTATGGGTGATATGTAGTCAAAATAACATTCCTTTCTCAGAGTGTCAAGGACACCTTGCCCTGGAGTCAGATGCCTAGGAGGTATCTCCAATTTGGACGATGGATGGTTGGACAATTTGATAGACATGTGGCAGTAGTGCGTTTCAATTTAGTTTGTTACTGTTTCGCTCATGCGTGCGTGCGCACGATGCTTCTGCACATGTTTGGGCGGTGGGTAACGAACTGGTAACAACCCACCACTGACATGTGGGTGTTGGGTAGGGACCTGAACTTGGGTGTGGAAAACCTGGAAACTTTCAGATTCAGGTTTTCCCAGATGTGCCAATATGACATCTTCAATAAAATGGAACTTTGAGGAAATTCAAGCTTCGAAGTCTTTTTTAGTTGGGGGGGGTGTTACTTGGAACCCTGATATTAACCTGAATTTCCTTTTTAATTAAAGCAGCTCCCCTGAACTTGGGGGCGCTGTCCAGGGTCCTGAGCCCCAGCGTCGATCCGAGCCAGGTGGCACAAAGACTCAGGGAAGACTCAGGGACACCTGCTTTATTAGGAGGGTCAGGTGGTGTAAATATTTCACAAACTTTGTTTGCACTTACAAAAAAACCTCCTACTTTAGTAACATTTACCATGATAGTGACCTGTCCAGTTTAAAAAAAAAACAACAGGAGAAAAGGCTCACTTGGATGCCAAGGCCCCAGGTCTAAGAACATGCTTCACTTTGGCAGCTGCCTTGGTAACATTTGAATCAGGGGTGGGTTCTACTTACCTCTACTACTGGTTCACAACAGGAGCACGCACACTTCTGCACATGCGTAGATCATCCATTATGATGTCCAAACCGCTTTTACTACCGGTTCGCAAGAACCGGACAGAACTGAGAGCAACCCACCACTGATTTGAATGCTAGGTAAGGACTTTCCTACACTATTAAATTGAATGGCTATATGCTGTCTTTTATGTCATTTGTTGAACATTTTTTTCCCCTTACATCTCTTTTATAATCTGGTAGTGTAATGGTTCGTTTCATTTTATCTTAGTTTATTTTGGCAACAATTTGTTTTAGACAAACCTTATGGTTGTCTTAAAATACTGCAGAGCCAGCTGTTGAAAAGGAGACTGCAAATTCTTTAAATGAAAATAAATAGTGCAATGCATTTCATAACAGAATCCGTATCTTGCCACTGGTGAACTAGCTTTCTATCTTTACTTAAGAGACATATGCATCATCTCTTTGACACAAAGCGTGGCAAACCACAAAGACAATCTGTAATTTTAGTACCACTTTTCCCCTTGAACTTTTGAGAGAGAGCACTTCTAACAAAGTACCAAATACCAAATGAAAGAACATAGACCTTTATCTTAAATTTGATTCTTCGCATCATAAAATAGACCTAAGAAATACTTCTATCTGAATTCCAACAGTAATGCTAACAAATTCATGAAGACAGTTCCAAGCTAAGCAGATCAGTCAACTGTCTAAGCAAGCCTTCCTTTGCTCTGAACTGAACAGGTTATTATGTTAACTTTCCTGACTGTACTCTAATTTCCTGTTCCTACAACTGGATTTCCTTGGACCACAAGAACTGAACATATTAATAACCAACCAAGAGTTGAAATATTTTGGATATACAGTTAGAAGGGAAGGCTCATTGTAAAAGACCTAAAATTGCCTACCAAGAATTAAGGTCATCAATCAAAAAAAAAAAAGATTTTAACGAAGAACAAGTTGGCTAGAGACTATTGCTGTCAACATACAGTTGTATAAGCTTACCAGAACTTAAACAAACAGTTCCCAGTGGACAATCCTGGTGAAATAATGGTCATCAGGCCATGTAGAGTTGAATGCAACTGAAGAACAGCAAAATGGAAATAATGACCTGTCTTGCAGAATTGCCAAGAAGAAAAGTGCTTTGCAACCCAATAATGTCTCATAACTGACGAATGGCAGGAATCAAAATAAATAACTCACACAGACCACTGACCCAGCACAGCCTGCCTAGCTAGAGAGAGCAAAAACATAACCAAATCTTTGAAACGGTGCCATTTTTTTTAACAGAAAGCAAAATTAAAACAGCATCACTGCTTCCCAACCATTTTATTTTATTTTTTTTAAGTTAAGGGAAACAAACAAAAAGCAGCACACAGCGAGCCATCCTGCCACTTAAGAAAGAGACTTCAAAAGAACAATATGGACCAAAGCTTTAACCTTTACAAAAAGCCAAGGGTGGGGTGAAATGCACGAAAGCAGGAACTTGTTAAGAAACAAGCCTTCTGCAATTTTAATGGGGGTTTTGCAAGCCAAAGGTATCAGATGCATCGTTTATTATTTTTCCTCTGTTGCTTTGGATTTGAAATTAACAAAAGGCAACATTTGCACTTGCCCTTTCCTACAGGAGAAGAGCTTAAAAAGGACTTTCTTTTTATGTACAAAATATGCCTCTCCTCTTGCACCAATGGTTAGGTGATAAGAGATTAGGGCTCTGTTCAGTGGTGGAATTCAATTATTTCTTTACTACTGATTCTGTGGGCGTGGCTTGGTGGGCGTGGCGTGGCTTGGTGAGCATGGCATGGTGGGCATGGAAGGGGGAGGATACTGCAAAATCGCCATTCCTGCCCCACTCCTGGGGAAAGGATATTGCAAAAACTCCATTCCCACCCCACTCTGGGGCCAGCCAGAGGTGGTATTTGCCGGTTCTCCGAGCTACTCAAAATTTCCGCTACCAGTTCTGCAGAACCTGCAGAATTTCACCCCTGGCTCTGTTGCAGTAGCATGATGTTACCCACTGTGGGTATAGTGTCAGTCAGAGTAGAGCTAGAAGGGACCATGGAGGTCTTCTAGTCCAACCCCCTGCTCCAACAGGAGACCCTACACCCGTGATGGCGAACCTATGGCACGCGTGCCACAGGTGGCACGCGGAGCCATATTGGTGGGCACGCAAGCGTTGCCCTAGCTCAACTCCAGTGCGCATGCATGCACCAGCCAGCTGATTTTCAGGTCTGGTTCGGGCCCACTGGAAGTTGGGAAACAGGCTGTTTCTGGCCTCTGGGGTGGGGGGAGGCCATTTTTGCCCTCCCCAGGCTCCTGGGGCTTTCTTGAAAAATAGGCGTATGGGGCCCTCCGTGCCATAAGCGGGGGGAAGAACGGAAGGGGTGTTGCGCATACATGTGCGGGGGGCGGGGGGCATTGAATTATGGGTGTGGGCACGCGCGCGCACAAACCCCTTGTGTTCCCCTTGCTTTTGGCACACAACGGCAAAAAGGTTAGCCATCACTGCCCTACACCATTTCAGACAAGTGGCTGTCCAATCTTATCCTAATCCTAACCCCTTCCAAAGGCCCTGAAAAACCACTGATTGGCTGACCTGCCCTTCTTGGTGTAGCAGGGATGGCCTTTAAAAAGGAGAAGTATCAATTGTTCTGAAGGGCCCTAGGATTCAAGAGCAATGAAACAGTAGCTGAAGGCAGTTATTTGGGGAGACAAGACACAGAGCTTATTCCCATGCATGAAATCCCTCTGGAAAGGTTGGGACAAGTCATGGTGGGTTCAACATATTTAACATTTTAAAAGATTTTGCATCGTCCTGCTCCCTCCATTAGAAGGGTCTGTATTTTCTTTGCTGTTTCTTTGCTGAAGAACTACGTATCATGCAATATCAAAGGGAACTATGGCAAGCTTATATTTGTGCAGTGCTTTCAAACTTATTTTTCTCTACAGGCCTTTCCGGTACCTAACAAGCCCATGTGTCGGTAGCTAAAACTGGAATTAGAAAGTGTCAGAATATTCATGAACTGGAACGGAGACATGGTAACAAGGTCAGCCAATGAATAGGCATAGCAACTGGGTCAGCCAATGGGGACTGTTTGGAAACTGAAACAGTATTTGCTGGAGGCAGCAGGGAGCCTGGGCGTGGCATAGCAAACAAGTCTGGTCTAGTCTGTCTGCTGAATTGAAACTGAAACTCTTCTCTCCTCTGCTTGTGTTGTTGTTGGTTTTTCCCCCTGTAACTCTCTTACCATGTTGAAAGAATCTGCTGTTGGTATTGTAAAATTTACTTCATCTGTTATTATGTATATAAAGAGAAGTTAATGAATGCTGCTGAATCAGTTATCTGTGTATGCTTTCTGGATGTGAGTTCTGCAACAAACTCTGACAGAAAGTAAATGAGAAATATAATCTGTTGGCTCAGGATCTCTGCACAGAGGCCATTCACATTAGGTTTTTCTGGTGGCAGATCAGCTAAAATTCCCTTTTCCAGAAGAAAATGTGATCCAAATTTGATAGAAAGAACCCAGCAGGCTTTTAAAAAAAATCTTACTCGTATTATCAAAGTAGTGGTTTGTCTCTCTCTTGTTGGAACACAACAAGACAAACAGATACATGTTAATTTTGCTCTCACATTAGCAGATAATAAGCCTAACGTCACATATAATGTAGCTAAGTTGTAATGATGAATAAATACTATCCCAGGATGAGTTGTGCTACATGTTCCATGATTAGAACGTTAAACGTGGTTTTAAAATATATTTTTTTAATTATGTCGTATTATGATGATATAATTTTGCTATCCAACATCTTTTACTGTTCTGGTCATTGATGAAATAAATTTGTTGGGGGGGGGGGTAGGAGAGAAAGATTACTGAAGTTTATTTATTGCATTCTTTCCATTTTATCTTCAGGTACAAATTTTTATACTTTTTTGTCTGTGGCCTTCCGCATCCACCTTCCACATTTCTTCCAATGGCAGCAACTCCATTCTTTTGATCTTACTGAATTGCTCTGAACATTTTCTAGCTGCACTACATCTCTACTTTGGAGATGAGTAAGTAAGTAAGTAAGTACCATTGGAGATGAGGCAACTGGAACCACACACAATATTCCCGGTCACACCATTGATTTATATAAAGGCATTACGATATTGGCATCTCTACTTTCAACACCGTTCCTTATTATTCCCCAACATGCTATTTTTTTTTTACAGTGGATGCACCCCTTCGACACCTTCATCGAATTGTTTGCCAACATTTTCATCACTTCTGAAAAAGTCCTCAAAAACAGCCTCCT
>JANHZT010002998.1:25048-42193 GCA_032468215.1 Stegonotus admiraltiensis
GTATGAAGGCTATTGCTTAATGCATTGTAAGCCGCCCTGAGTCTCCGGAGAAGGGCGGCATATAAATAAAAAAAAAATAAAATTCCTTCCTTCCTTCCCTTGTTCCTCTTTATGCATTAGCATCACGGGATCTTCATCTCCAAAACCTCCTAAGTCTCCCTTGTGTTGCTCAACAAGGGTAGCCTGTTTCACTTGATTTAGGAGCACAAATTAAATATAAGTGTGAGCCAACTGTGTTATGCCTATGCTGGGGCCAGGGACATATTTGCATTTTCTTTCTTCTCTGTTCACACAACTATGGTGGATCCTGGTTTTTTTTGGGGGGTGGGGGTGGCGGTGTCTATCATTTAGCACAATCTCCCAAAACATTCCTCTGGACTTCTCATGTTTGGCATCCACAGCTGATCAATCAGTTTCTGGCTTTATTAAAATTGATTTGAAGTATCACAGGAACATCTCTACCAATTCTAGCCCCAGGAACTTCTCCAGGAGGGTTGATCCCAAGATACTCTGCATTTAAAAAAAAATCATTAGGAATATCTCCACTCATTCTGGCCCAAGGTGTCACAGAAATATCTCTATTAGATTTGGCCACAAGGTAGCTTAAACTCATTACCCATTTAATTGTACATCCCAGAGCATCAGGCATGGCCAATGCACAAGTATTTAAGCAAAGCTCTGCACAGAATTTTAACAGGAGACAGGGTGAATGGGAAACCCTTAGTCTGCCTTGACTGAATTAATCATATACATTAAGAACTGGGTGAGAAAAAGCTGTTTATAGCAGTTTATTGATATCCAAATAAATAAATAAAGCAAGCAAGCTGCCACCAGCACATACCAATATGCCCTATTCTGCTTTGGTTTTGACCTTTACAAAAGGCAGAGAACAGCCCTGCTACAGAGTTTTACAGTATTCAATGTCTAATCAGCTTTCTACAGTGTAGACCTTTATAGACCTTTTAGGCCTGTGGACCAGCACTGCAAAACAAGCGAAGCTCCATCTGTGGGATGCAGGTAGCCTGCAAAACCATCCCCCCCTCTGGTCCTCAGAAAAAACACTCTCCACATGGAAGTGGACCCTGATACCCAAAAGGTTGGGGACCACTGTTTTAGGCTACAGTTAATTTAAATTCAGTAGCATACTGAATAAGATTATTTTATACTTTTTTAAATTTTCTATCCTTTTTTTCTTTGTTCCAATACTCAAAATATCTTACAGCAGTAAAAATGCAGAGCACAAATAATAAAATTGATGCAATTAAAATCAAACCAAATTTCAAATCAGTACGCAAAATAATTAAAAGTCTGACTTTTAATGGTGCAGTGGTTAAGGTGCTGACTGGGAAACCAGGAGACTGAGTGCTAGTCCTGCCTTAGGCATGGAAGCTTCTGGATGACTTTGGGCCAGTCGCGCACTCTCATTTCAACCCACCGCACAGGGCTGATGCTGTGGGGAAGATAGGAGAGATGTCTCTTAGCCGTCTTCCTCAATTCTAGGAGAAAAGGAGACATCATCTTGGGAGATCATTCAGTAAGCTGAGAGCCACATAGGAACCACAGAGTCTTTCCAATATATTTGAAAGCTGAACTTCTGGCAGTAGGACATCTTCCAAAAAGACTCCACTTGTTCTAAGTAACTGAGCAAGTTCATAGCAGGTGCTATTCAGACATTAAACACCTAAAATTGTGACCAGTAGGCAATTGTCAGACAATGCAGATTTTTTGGACTAGCATCATGTGAATCCTGTACCTTACACCAGGTTTTAAGTCTGGCTTCACAATTTGCACCTATTTCAATTTCCAAACACATTTTTAAGGATTGCTCTGGAGGAAGCTTGTTGATGACACTTTGATAATATTTTTAAATGGCTCAAATTATATCTCTGAATTCTTGGGCAGAAGTATTTCCTTGCTTATTCTCTCTTTTATGGTTAAATACATGTCGATCTTGTTATGTATCTAATCTTGGAGGGAAAATTAAGCTGGAAAAAGCTCAATGATTATTGGCTAGCACCCTGGGCAAGAAGCTATATAAGGAGAGCTTTTTCTATTGTACTTTTGCTGGATTCTCACTGTATATTAAAGAGTTGTTGTTCACTTCGATCTGGCTCCTGGCTCCTCACTCGCCCGATTTAACAGATCTGAATTTTGAAAGATAGTTTTCTGCCATTTCACAAGAGGTGTTCTGTACACTTTAGCAATCTCCTAAATTGATACTTGCTGTAATAAATAGGTCCATAAAGAAAATGCAATTCATGCTTTAGAAATAGCATTTGAAATAGTACATACCTTTAGTCTTAAATTCATTTTTGATAAGTTAAAACCATGCAACTAAGTAAAATATTAGAAAGTCCTAAATTGTACTGCAACAAAGCATCCAACATTACAGTTTCTCTTACTGTATTTGTATGTTTATAAGGATATGTTCATTATAAGGCTTTTGTAGAGAACTAGACAATCTGTGACCCATCGGGCCTTCATTTCAGAGATATTTCCTTACCAAATTCCTCAATGCCTTCAACAATAGCAGGGCTTCTAATGTATTACTTTCATTGGAAAAGTTCTTAAAAATTCAGGAAGATATTCAGAGATCTATCTTCCTTGAAAACAGCCCATGTTGAGTTGCATATGTAGGACAGTCAAGCATCAGGAGTTGACCACAGGAAACATTTTATGGCATTTTATCTGATGCCGTAAAATATGCACTTGGAGAAGCAGCGGGAAACTGTATTGGCAACACAGATCATGCACACAGAGAACCTCAGATTAAAAGACAGTGCAGTCTTGAGGTGGATGGGAGAGCAAGAGAGAGATTCAGTGTAGCCACAGCCTAGAATCTCCCAGGATACATTTAGTAGGTTATACCTTAGAGTTTGGCAAGATTCTGTCCAATAGGTGTAAGCAAATAAAGGACTGAACTAAATTGGATTTTGCTGTGTCGTCTCTGGGCTTGAGCCTCACATAAAATTTTATAAATTTTTTTCTAAAGTTTGCCAAATTTCATTCCACAGGAGTCATGATTCCAGATTTTGGACACATTCTGTAAGTTTGCCCATTTGAGTATCTTGGTTCAAAAATTGTTACCCTGTGATGGACTGTTTAGCTCAGTTAAAGGTTACACACAAACAATATTTGTTTCAGTAGTATATATAGATGTGCAATAAACCTCCATAGAATGTATCACACAATTGGAAAACACACTTCTTTGATCCAGTCAGAGAAGCCCTGCCTTAAATGTTGGGTGATTTAAAGGTTTTGCCCAATATATTGTCTTCCAAACTGGGTTGTTCTATTTTTCCTGTAATATCAATGCAGGTAGTCCTTGACTTACAAGTTTGTTTGGTGACTGTTCAAAGTTACAACGGCACTGAAAAAGTGACTTATGACCATTTTTGACACTTACAGCCATTGCAACATCCCCACGATCATGTGATCTTTTGATGCCTGTCAACTGACTCATATTTATGATGGTTGCAGTGTCTCCAGGTCATGTGATCACTTGTTGTGACTTTCTGACGAGCAAAGTCAATGGGGAAGCCAGATTCACTTAACAACCGAGCTACTAACTTAACAACTGCAATGATTCACGTAACAACTGTGGCAGGATAGATTGTGAAATGGGTCAAAACTCATGTAACAAATGTCTCACTTAGCAACAGAAATTTGGGGCTCAGTTGTGGTTGTTAAGTTGAGGACTACCTGTACTTAATTTTTCACTTAACTGGAAGAAAGGAAAAAATACATAAATGGATTCAAAGTTCCCCTGATTCCTCTCAATTAATACTGTCTCAATGGATCAATAACCATTTCAAGCTTCCAGCTGAAATTTGAAAATGCCTGCTAGCATTTAGACACTCAAGCAAGGTAGTCTGCCACTGAGCTACAGCCTTGGCTTGGAGAAAGTTTGCAGTCTTCATGCCAATGGTGATTTTAGCTAGAGAATCCAGTCTCTGCATATTCCAGATACTACACTGTGAAGGATTTTTAAGATATGTACATCTTCTGTTTCTCCCCACCCCCTGGAGCAAGACTCGCCTTAGTTGGGAGGTGGGGGAATGTTTATAGCCGTATTGTTTTGTCTTTTTTTCTTACGTATCACTTAAAACAGTTTGGAATGGAAGGACAGAGAAATAAATAAACAGACAGACAGACAGGCAGACAGACAAACAAACAAACAAACCATAAACACAATATTGTTACTGCTATTTTCCAGTCTCTGCTATGGAAATCTTTCAATGTATTATTTTCAGAACAAGCTAAGTCAGTGTCGACCCTGAAGATGGCATAAGTATAGCCATATTTTATTGTAGCCTTTGTATGTATTTTTTTTTAAATTAGCTTTTAGGTTTTTAAGTAAATGAATTTAATGATACTTCAGGCTCGCCACTTTCTAACTGTTGAAAGGGGGGAGGTTGTAAAGATAAAGGGGGATTTATTTACTTTATTCATTTTATTTTTTGGGACATGTTACTTGGAGGCTTGGCATTTTGGTCTTTTCTTTTTCCTCTACGAGATTTCAGCTGTGGGTCTATTTATATAATGATGGCAGGCTTCCAAGCCAAACATAATGGAATATGTGGCTCTCTCACTTTTGGGAATCAACATCTTGCTCTTTTGATGTTTGATTTCCGAATTGATTTTTCCTTCCCTGGAATAATCTCAGTTAAGTTGCCCATCAAATTTACCACTCCAGAAATATATTTGCCTCCCTCCTAAACCCATGCATTTTCTTATCAATAGAGAGGTTCTTTGTTTTAGACTGGGCTAATACCAAATAGTTTCCCAGATTATAAATCTGTGGTTCAATTGCTTTTCTTTTCCCTGCAGGCACATTTTATGCAAATAGATAATCAGGTCATGGTTGCTGTGTACCTTCTAGACTAGTGGGGATCAAATTATTCTCCAAAGTCACCAGAGGGAAGGACAAGAAACAATGGATGGAAAGTAATCAAGGAGAGAAGCAACCTGGAATTAAGGAGGAACTTCCTAAACAGTGAGAATAATTAACCAATGGAACAGCTTGCCTTCAGAAATCATGGGTGCTTCATCACTGGGGGTTTTTAAGAAGAGACTGGACATCCACTTGTCTGAAATGGTATAGGGTCCCCTGCTTGAGCAGGAGGCTGGACTAGAAGACCTTCAAGGCCCCTTCCAGCTCTATTCTATTCTAATACTATTCTAGTGCAGGCTAAACCCAGGCTCAAATCTTCATTTAACCAGTAAGCTTACTAAGTTGATTGGGCTGGTCCTCCTCAGTCAGACTTATTGGTTTATGTTTTAAATGCCTCTTGAAATTTCTATTAATACATGGTGACAATGGGAAGAAAACAATAACAGCAAATGGTATCAGGAAGTATTTGTACAACTGATGCAATTTGTATTGTTTGCACAATGATACATGATGCTTACGGTATTGTTTTGAATCAAATATGTATATAGTGCTTATTAGATTCTCTTTTTGTTAATATGAAATCAGCACTCATCAATTGGGTAAAGCAAGGCATCTATCTTAGGGAAACAGAGAAAGCAAGATAGAGTGACTTTGGGGTTTTGGCCTTCAACATCTGATGGTTTATCATCTTTGACTCCAGATGTGTTTGGAGGTTCTCCTGAACTCATGGCTCTTGTTTGATGAGCAGGTGTCTAAGGCTCCTTTGCACAGATTTGTCTTGTGCACCAATTACAAGTTTTCCTGGGCTGGGTGGCCTCACAGTCACTCATGACTTAGTCACCTCTTAGCTGTGTTATTGCAAAGTGATTTACCCGGAGCTGCCCTTGAAGACCACTCATAAGTTACAACTGGTCCAGAACATAGTGGTTCACACAATATTGGTTATGCGTAGGTTCGTCCATATTATAATTCTGTTGCATGAGCTGCATTGATTTTTTTTAAAATTACAGGTTTCATACTTGTTTAATCTGCTCAGAGTTGCTTAAGATGGGTGGCCATATAAATTGCATAAATAAATAAATAAATAAATAAATAAATAAATAAATAAATAAACAAACAAACAAACAAACAATACCTTAATTTTTATAAGGCATGTTTCAGATATTATCACATATCATTAAACCCTTGCATACACTGTTAGTGATCCTACTATGAATTTCTGTGTGGTTATCTGAAATGGTAGAGTTCAGAATGTGGGGAGCAATTAGACTTTACCATGTGATTTTGTTTTAGTGTCCATTAAACTCCAACATACAACGATCAGAATCACATGGTGCTGTTTTCCCTGAACTCTACTAATATGTAGCTAATAACTCTTGCATGTAGACAATTATTGTGTTAAGAAGCACAGTTTTATAATAATCTCTTTCGTATGTGAGTGGTTCTGTGTTCAGACATTCAGTCCTCCCTTCTCCAGGGACATAATGATGTGGTACAGTCCAGAAAAAAATCTGATTCTCCTGCATGCAAAGATCAGTTTTAGGAGTGATAATGGAATTTTACGCAGGAATTTTATGTCCCTGATTCCTCCAGAATGTTAAAAAAATAACAGTACTTAAAAAGGAAACTGAAAGCTAGTTACACAAAGCCTGTACTAATCTTATATATTTCCCAAGGAAGTTTTCTCTCATCTGACCAGTGTTATAAATCAACAGTGTATTGCTGGAAGTATTCATTTGCTTGTATAGCAAGCTCTGGCCATATAAGGGAATAAAGTGATTCAGAATTCTTGGCGAGATCATAAATAAATACTCTCTGGAGAATCAAATGGAACAGGCCTAACTGTGTGGACATTACTGTGTCTCAATAAAATTAAAACAAACATAAGGTAAAACAATGTAATGTAGAGGGTGGAGAACTGGCCTCCTGTTGAATCCAATCCAATCCAATTTAATCCAGCCCAACAAACTTCCATGTTCTGCTTCTTCAAGGAGCACAATCCCAGGTTATCATGTTGCTAGTTGTTTCCTTACGGAGACTTCCACATTCTACCACAAAAAAATAATTATGAACATTATTTTCACCAGATTTATCAGTTTCCATCCAATGTTTAGTTTTAGAACAAAGTATAGATTAGATTTAGGTTAAATTTGCACATTGTATTAAATTTGGTCTTTTTCATAGCACAAAAATAAACCATAATTGACTGGCTTTACATAACACTTTAAGCCATAAACCAAACAAACCCCATTCTAGCTTACTATTAGGAGTGAACTGAATCCTAGAGACTTCACTTCTGTTGCACCAAATTACTGCTGACAGATCTCCCTTCCGTGTATTCATCTTGCCTTTCTGTTTTTCCATTAGATCATGAAGTAAGGATTCCATCAGTTAAATGTTGATTGTCTGTGATAGAGAGATTTCTTTTTAAAAGTTTTAAACAAATAGAAATGAAGAGGTGTTTTTCTCAGGACTGAGGAATTTTGATCCAAAACAGTATAGAATGACAAAATTGTATGCACTGGACATCTGCTACACCTCAGTAGGAAATAATGTAAATTTACTGCCATTTTTGTGGTGAGTGGAGGGCAGATTTATTTGGCTCCTATACGTGCTCCAGTTTTTTTGTTTGTTTCTTTTTTAGATCTTTCACTAGCTGATAGCACAGATCTATTGCAATCAAGTCCATGAATTTTTCTAATATTTAGATGAGTTTGCGTTGTCTATAGCAGCTCAATATGAGGGGTTTTTTTAATTAAAAAGTGTTAGCATTCAAAAATTAGACAAGTTACCAAGTTCAGGGCTGAAACATGAACTCTGTTGCAAAAGGAATTTGCACGAGTACACTGTGGTAGCTAAGATACAGATAGGACAAGAAAGACTTCTTGTGTCAGGCAACGTACTTTCAAAGCTACCTTTTAATCTTTTGTTGGTTCAGCTACTTTTGTATCTAACCTTCTGTAATAATTGCTGAGCAAGAAAAGGTTCCCATCTTGCAAAAGATTTATTAAGGGTGAAATAAAAGAAACTTCTCTCTTGGACACAATAACTGAAAGTACCCCAGGAAGCTGTCAGTTTGACTTTCTAATTTAATTTCTCTCTTTCCGATCTATGCTTCACATTTTTTTGGATTTTTCATGAAATATATCTTCTGTTTTTGGCAATGACCTTTGCAGACATGGAGGTGAGCCAATAGGAGTACAACTTAGAAAGCTAACTGATATATTTATGATTCAGAAAGGAGTAGTTCCAGATCCAGATATTGTAAGCAAACACTGTTCTTAGCAAACAGAAGCAGGTAAATTGCCCTCCCCCCTTTTTTTAAGGCTAGAGGCTTTTTCAGAAAGCATCAGTTTTACAAAAGAAATCTAGTCCAGTTGACTGCTATTAATGTTGGTTTCTCTTCTAGGTTTCCATCTTCCAATCTGGCCACTGAAATGAACTTACAGTGATTGCTTGCCCAGTAAAAAGCATGGAACCTCTTAAAACTTCATTGGTATCTGAAGAACAATCTTCTACAGAGATTGATGATCGTCATTATTCATTGCAAGGTAGGCTTTGTTTAAATGCCACAAAATATTTATTGATCTTTTTTATGCAGCAGATGTTTATGGTCATAGCCTCATTAGAAGATTATGTCAGATCACAGGATAGACTTGAAATAAAGTAAAATGAATAAGATTAATCTAACCTGGTGTCTTGCTTCTGATCATAATCAGCTGGATTCTTCCAGCAAAGAAATATGTTGTCATCTGAATACTGATGTTGTGCTAAGCTATATTGCTGTTTGTTTTGTTTGAGATCAGAGCATAGACATTATTTTATTCAAAGCTAAGAGTCACTTGTCTTTGAAGGCATGCCAAGAGCTTCATTCCAAAAACAGCTAAAGTGGCTAAAGTGACTTTAAATATTAAATTTAATATATTTTGAATTGAAATGAAATGCTAATATATTAATATGTGTTGAATATTCTCCAGGCATGTATTTTTATTCTTTTGCTACATTAAAAACTACACTTTGGATTGGTGAGGGATGTACTTAAACCTTTTAAAGGATGAGACAATTGCAGGCATTAAAAATTATATACATTATATAGGAGCCAAACCATTACATACAACTGAGCATAGTTTAATAAATTCTGGAGTTGCTTTTTCCAAAGGCAACTGGTCTTTATTTTTTGCATGAAACCAAGAAGCTTGCTTGAAGATCCAAAAAGCTTTTTTTAGTTCAACTGAAGAAGCTTCTTGAATGAAAAGTGAAATATCTTCAAGCGAAGAAACAGCTGCCTTTTGAAAAAGCACCTTTGGGTCAGCTATGACCTGGATGACTGAGAATCTCCATAAACATTCTGGATTATACATTTTTATGAATAAATTTCACAAAATTCTAAATGTGTGAATTTACGCTCTGAATCTTCATTTAATAGCATTAGTATCAATTGTTTCCTCTTGTTAAGAATGTATTGATTGTTCTATTTCATTCACTGAAAAACCTAATTTGCCTTTTGAAGAATGATGTTGAAATGTAGTACATTGGTGAAACCTAAAACAAGTGAACCAATTCCGGTCCATTGGAAGTGATGTCTCTGATATATCCAAACTGGGGGGACGGGGGGGGAGGGGCAAACGGGAGCCTTCCACGGGACATGGATTTTTGCATAAGCTCAATAAAATTGAGCTTTTCAAAGATTTTGCACAACCTTAATAGAAATAATTTTGCTTTCATACCCTTGGTCTTGTGAAGATTTGTCAAGAAAAAATTCTGATGTTCAGAAATCCTCAGCCCAAGTACTTAACTGTTTTGTACTTCTTGAATGTATACGGTGGAGGTGCTCACTTAATATGAAAAAGTAGATTGGAAAATGGGATGTTTGTTTATTTCATTTTATTTCTGAATGACATTACAAGTAAACATTGTAACCTACTGAGCAGTATACATATTGAAGGCAGCATGTCACCTGGGGCTGAAAAAGATTCCTGATGATAAACCTGGAGAACCTTTGCAAAGATTGCAGAAAATATTATGCTATATAGATGAACAATCTATTCTATTATAAATCAGTTCCCTCTTAACTTTAAGAATATGAGATGCAAGTTGGGTATTCCTTTAATCAAAAAGCAACTTTCATTCCTGCTGCCAAAATTATGAATTTAATATATGGACAAGATTATAACAGGTCATGGCTAACTTCGTACAGGATGTCTAAATATGATTTCCGTAAAGATGATTTAATGAATTAACTACAATTAATTGGCTTCATAACTAAAATGTATGTGATCAGTGTGAGATAATGATTATATTTGTTATCTGTATTCTGTGATTAACTTTGGTTTACTGAATTCTGTCTGTTTCTGAATTACTAACAGAAACTGGACTTGCACAATACACTGGGCTAAAATGACTAGATAAGCAAGATATTGTGAACGGATTGACAGAAATATGATTTAAATTACTCAACATGGCAAATCATTTTTCCAATTTACTGTATTATGTGAAGCCAGTGTAGTGGTATGAAAACCACTTGATGAAGTTTATATGACATGAAGCTTTTATGACATACTAAGACAACAATTGTGCCTTGATTGATAAACTATGGATAACAATGTGTGAATCCAGTATATATAAATATGCCTACAAAAATGTATTCTTCTGAACTTGTTTTTATTAGTTCAAAAGCTAATTGCAAAGGAGGGATAGAACAATCTGTAAAATCTTTGACAGCTTGCTTGCTCACCTGCATGGAATTCTAGCTGCTTCTGGCTATTAGGCAAGTTACAAGCTTGTATCTACATGCTAACAATGAAGAAAGAGTAACAGAGCAATTGTTTGTTGTCTTGCTTAGTCACCTTCCTGGAATTGTGGTTGGCTAGGAAAGTAGATAAGCACAAGCCTACTCTAAGTGATTTAATAAATCAAAAGTTTTTTGGTATATATCTTGACATTATCTGTCTTCATATTGATACACACTTATCATTTGGAAGAGAAGGAAAGTGCAGTTCAAAGAAAAAATTTAGCCCTAGTTATGAATACATCCCCACTTCATTGCAAAAAGAAATGTGAAAGAGCTGTATAATTTATCAAGTTGGTATTCTGTTTCTAGTAATTTTCCTAGCTGGTTTTCATGAATTTATGCTTTCCTTTATTCAGACTTTCCTTGTAAGTCTTTTTATGACCAGCTATAAAAACTTCTGTAAGTCAAAGTCAAACATCAAACCTACAAGTTCATATTATATATACATATTATAAATACTGTTAATGTGGTGCAGTGATTAGAATGCAGTATTGCAGACTGACTCTGCCCACTGCCAGAAGTTTAATCCTGACTGGCTCAAGTTTTACTCAGCCTTCCATTCTTCTGAGGTCGGTAAAATGAGGACAATATGCTGACATTTGTAAACTGCTCAGAGTGCTGTAGAGCACGATGGAGTGGTATATAAGTCTAAGTGCTATTGAAGTTACTTGCTGTGGTGCAATAGCACCACTGTTTAATATTTTTCTTTAGAAAGAGAAATCAGTTCAGGTGTGTCTGCCACCACACCCAAGGATGAAGAAACAGTGAATAAGTTCCATGATGACTCATAGCGTTTTCCATTTGATTGAGGTGCTATGCAACCACACTGTATTTAGAGGAATATTATCTGAAAGACAGATTGTGTGGTTTAGCCTGTTCCTCCTTAGTTGTATGAAAAAGTTCGTATGTCCTTCCTAGAGACAGAGAACTAAAATATGGATGCCAACAGCCTCACTGATATATGAAAATCCAAGAGGCATCATGGGGAAAGTAATCCAGGCTACACCTAACATTATGGGTATAGATATCCATTTGGGCAGTGGGACCAAAAGAAGTGCTTTCTTCCTTCTTGCATGACCCAGGTATCTTCTTAATTCACCTGGGACACATTTGTGTATGCTGGGATAACACAGAAAGGAAGAGGAATCCATTCTGCTAACTGACAACAATGTACAATTTGTAGTTGCATGCTCTTGTTTGCAGTGTATGAAGGAATAGATTAATATTTCTGATGTTGTGCCACCTGCACAGTTACTTTATGGATAAGGAACAATTTTATTTTATGCTGCTTCTTGGGTAATGATTTAGAGTGACCTTCAAATATCAAAAATTAGTGAGGCAACAATATTGCAGTACTTAAAAAAACGAATAGAAAAGAAAGAATGTTCATCCATAGCATTCCCACAAGGAAGGCCTGGATGGAAAGGCAAATCTTCAATAAAGGCATTGCGGGTAATCCTCAATTTACAACAGTTTGTTTAGTGACCATTCAAAGTTACAATGGCACTTAAAAAGTGACTTATGACAGTATTTCACACTTATGACTATTGTAGCATTCCCATGGCCATGTGATCAAAATTCAGACACTTAGCAACTGGTTCGTATTTATGATGGTTGCAGTGTCCCGGAGTCATATGATCACTTTTTGTGACCTTCTGACAAGCAAAGTCAGCCAGATTCATTTAACAACGGTGTCACTAACTTAACAACTGCAGTGATTCACTTAACTGTGGCAAGCAAGGTCATAAAATGGGGCAAAAATTCACAACAAATGTTTCACTTAGCAGCATAAATTTTGGGCTCAATTGTGGCCATAAATCAAGGATTACCTGTATAGTAAGTTCTCATGGATTTCAGGGGAAAGAGCATTCCAGACAGCAGGTAACATCCTAGAGAGGTTCCCTGTCAGTAACCATAAGAGAACATTGCCAATCACAGCACACACAATAAGACCTCTTCTCATAAACTTATTGATCATCAGTTCTGCAATGGACAAAACAGTCTGGAAGTTAGACTACTACTACTTGTTTTACACTTTATAAACCCAAAGAAGAACTTTGAACCTGAGTTGGGAATTAAATGGCCACAAATGCAGTTGCTTAAACACAAGCAGTTAACATCTAAATGATCCCCTTCTCAGCAAACAAATAATTGCAGTCTGCATCAATTGCAGCTTCAAAACCAAATATATCATTCTACTGTAATCTCAGTGTATGGTTACGGGTGTACACCAGCCAAAGCTAGAAATAGGCAGAAGGCAGACTAAAGATAGACATTGTTTTTATGATGCAATATTGCTTACAAGTTCACTGTCCATTGTTGAATCTGGATGATGTTATTTATCAGCAGTGCTGCTTATTATGACTTTGCCCCAAAGCAAATTAATTAATTTTAGACCTATGGACAGAAAGAAGAACTCTTCAGAGATTTGGTGACAAAGATTGTAAGTACTGATCTTTCCTCCATCACACCTGTTCTGGCCTCCAGTTCCCATGGATACTAAGCCTGAGAGTGCCAGGAAAGGGAATGAGGTGTGCATTTGGGAGAGAAGGAAGAGGTGGGTGTGAACTCCCATTGAACAAGCCTGTGCAGGATTTACATTCCATGCCTGCTGATCCAATTTGCACAACCATCTGCCAAAGCACAATTCCCTTTCTTAACCTATTTAATTCTCATGCATAGGACCCGATTCAACAGACATTTGGACAAATTAGTTGTTAAAGCAAGTCCTCCTTAATTGAATGGGCCACTCTCATACTTTCTATCAGAGAAGAGATCATGAAAATATTGAAACATAAGCTAGAAGAAATATCAATAGCAATAATAATAGCACTTAGACTTATATACTGCTTCACAGTGCTTTCCAGCCCTCTCTAAGCGATTTACAGAGTCAGCCTATTGCCCCCAAGAATCTGGGTCCTCATTTTACCTATCTCAGAAGGATGGAAGGCTGAGTCAACCTTGATCTGATGAGACTCAAACTGCCAAACTGTTGGCAGCCAGTAGTCAGCAGAAGTAGCCTGTAGTACTATATTCTAACCACTGTGACACGGCGGCTCTAAGAAAGTTGCTGCTTTGTCCTTTATTTATAGGGAAAGGGATGCATCTGCCAAAAATTAGACTATTTGTCACAGTTTATCTTGTGACTTTGTTGCATTACCATGTTCTTGGAAATATCATAAAATATTTCCATTGAGTCAGTTTCTGAAAGATATTTTGTAAATCTTCATATAATAGATAATAGGGTAAAAGTTGGGTCATAGCAGCTTTTCCTGGCTTTGTGTTAAACTAAAGATGCCATAATAACATCAGCAATTGTTTTCTTGTCAGGAAAAGTTCTAAGTTATGCAAAAGGCCCCATATTCAATTCCCAGCATGGACATATTAAAGGATCTCAGGAATAGATGATGGTGTAGTGTCTTCAAAAAACCATCTTAATTCAAATATCATTATATATAACCTCTGCAAATCTCATAATTAATTTTTAAAATTAACCATGAGATTGGCAGAGGCTAGATATAACGCTGGAAAAGATAGACTAATGATACAGCTGAACCTAAATTCATACATTCAAATTACAGTTACATTTTATTTTTTAATAAAATTTATACACAGATTTCCCTTTTTATACATCTGCTTTAAAATCTCTGTCCATGGCCGTTCATTTAGTGTTCTTGGAGTTTCAAATAATTCTTTAGTACTGAGTAAGATCCATCCCCTTTTTAAAAGCAGAAAGGGAATCCTTATCTGCATCCTACTGATCTTGAGTTATTCACATATTCAGTGTAGCTTGCCTAATTATTATCATGTGCAATCATCTAGGGTATGTGATTCTAGAGGCTTTAATTGCACCAACCCTATATTTTGAATTGGGGATTGGGGAAATGGGGGAGGGATGAGCAGTGAGAGATCTGATTGTGTATGATATGAACAAACACTTATACATATGAGATTTATTTTAATTGAGAATTAACCCAAAGGTTTCTTGTTAATGAGGTTGTGAAGAGAAGTTGGCAATAAACTAAAAATGAAAGTATATAGCAGATGTGGTGGGCAGGTAAAATAAAATATGAAAAACTGCTTGCCTTAGGGTCCATCAACTGGTTCACCTTACACCTATGCATTTTGTAGTCCCAGGTGTATAGACTTTGACATTAATCCTGTTGATTTCAGTGGCATTTGGCAGAATAGAAATCAACTTGTGGTTAGCAGTCTTCTATAGTAGCCTTGTTCAGCTTGGTGCTGGGCAGATGTGTTGAGCCCTTACCAAGCTAAATCACAGCAGAAGAAAGTTATGAAGGTGACCCATCAAGATGTCCTTTTGAACTACAATTTTATACATTTAAATATAAAAGTAAATTTAATTAATTAATTAAAGATGGAGGAGAGGAAGTATACATGAAAAATTGTCGCAACATAATCATATTGGCCATTACCCTGTGGTAAGATGAGCGGAAAATAAAATAATATAAAAAATAAAATAATATAATATAAAATAATATAATATAATAAATAAATAGCACAGATTAGAATAAAGCCTCCAAAGCAAAATCAAAGAATGACAGACTTCTGATAATGGATGATTTCTAGCAGTGAAGACAAGGGCATTGATATATGACTTACAGCAGTATTTCAGTATTGTCTAGTCTTGGATTTTCAGACTTAAGTACTCTTTGGATGTATGAACCTCAGTCCCCCTCCCTCCCAATTCTCTGCTAGCTTGATCTCTGCTGAGAATTCTGTGGATTGACCTTTATGTGTCTGGAGAGCTTCCAAATGGGGAAGACAGTTGGGATGCAATGGGCTATAATCATTCTGGACATTAACAAAAGTTACTGGAGATTTTGGGAGTTTTCATGCAAAATACTGCAGCTGTCACATTGCCTTTTCCTGATGTGGATGATCAATAGTTATTTAACTTTGGAAGAAAAGATCACCTTGCATATATAATACTTTTAAAAGGGAAATGCATCATTTCTAATCCAATATCTTGTATTGTAGATCAGTCTACGATGACCTAAAATGTATTGTAGGTCAGTCAGTTACTCTAAGCAAGCAACTGGAGCAAGATAAATCCAAGATAATTTACAGTCTTATTAAAATCCTCTGACACAAAGAGTCCATTCATCATTCCTTCAGATGTGAAAAGTCTGTTTTAATGAACCACGTGGTAGAAGAATGGGAGCTTTTGCAAAATTATTACATCCTGGAGTTGTCTGGTATGGAAAAAGAATAGCCTCATGTTGAAAATAAATGAGGGGAAACTGTGGAGGGTGGAAGCAGCAGCTGCAGTGGGGACTGAAATGTCATTGGGTACCCTAGATAGATAATTACTGCCTGCAGAGTAGTTGTGGCAGGCTATGCGGTCTTTTGACTGCCACAGACTTCATTGAATTGTGAACAGTTTGATTGACTGAGGCTGCAAGACTTTATGTATAACTTGTCTACGCTAATATTTCTCAACCTCACAAACTTTAAGATATGTGGACTTCAACTCCCAGAATTCCCCAGGCAGCATGTTAAAAGTTACTGAGGCTGAGAAACACTGATCTAGGCCCAGGGTTTGTTAATATCAATTGGATTAGTTTTGAACTATTATAGAAAAGATAGCAGTATTGCATTGCAGGGTGTTCAGAAAGAAATGCCACTGAACTGACTTGGGGCTAAAATGCTTTTACACTATGCTTTTACTTGCTTGTTTAAAAAAAATAATTTCATAGGTGCCTGATAGAAACCATAATGACATGATATATATCATGATGTCATTGCACAAAATGCATACAATACCTAATTTAGTTTATTTGCATAATGGGATCATGATATGCCCCACTTCCCTAGATACCATTGCTAATTTCCTTGTCTTTCAAACAATAGGACTATAAGAGTAACCCACAATGAAATATATTTTAACAGTAATACAATAAAAACAGATTTCTGATTTTGAGGGGTTTTGTTTTGTTTTCTTTTCTGATATTGTAAACCATTCAATTTCTTCAGATTGGAGTCAGATACGTGTATTGTAAAGTCAACCAGTAAATAATACAATATAATTTATTAATACCAACCTAGAAGATAGCATTGAAAATTGATATCATCATTATATCTAGGCTGGACTTCCAAGTTGTGCTAAGCTGTAGTGTGGTTTGTTTGGTTTTCACTTAGCATGTCATGAGAACTCAAACACGGTAGTTTGTAAATAATGGTGGCTTTTTTTATTATTATGATTAGCCAATCCACTCAATTGTCACTTTAAAAAAATATGCTCACCCAGGGTCAAGCGACTTATAACCTAGCAGGATGATTTTTTTTTTGCTTTGATTTATATGCCGCCCTTCTCTGGAGAACACCGCTTTCGCCCCCCCACACCCCCCAAGCGGTGTTCTTTTTTTATACAAAGTCAGCTTATTGCCCCCCACAATCTGGGTCCTCATTTTACCCACCTTAGAAAGGATGGAAGGCT